>JARQOD010001192.1:0-105953 GCA_033576555.1 Oophaga sylvatica
CCCTCTCCCCACTCAGGCCTCTCCCTGATTGACCCCTCTCCCCTGACTGACCTCTCTCCCCACACTGTCCTCTCCCCTGACTGACCCCTCTCCCCATACTGGCCTCCACCTTCTTCTATCCCGGCGGATTCTCACAGCTGTCACCTGTCTCGCCGCTGATTGGCTGCAGCTGGTCACATGGCCTTTTCTCGGGCTGTCATTCCCGCAGCAGACAGTAGAGGGCGGCAGTGACAGATTCCTCTTACACCCAGTGGGGGGCGCTCATAGCGTCTCAGTGATTCTCTCCATGGAGGCCACACAGGGCTCTGGTGGAGCTTCTGGATGAAGTCCTGGAGGAAGGTCTCAGGGCCGGAGTCTTTACTGCGGCGTCACTCTGTGCTCTGTCCCCTCCCATTTGGCTGTATTGACATTTCCTGCTTTTGTGCCTCCTCAGAAAGGCGACACTGGCAGAAATGAGGTCGGACACAGCACAGAGGCCTCTGTCCCCTTAATAACCCTTCACAGCTGGGGATGAATCCGATTTTTAGGGCTTCAGACAGAAGGTCCTGATGACAAATGACGTTTGGTGACAACACAATGTGAATAGCGCCTGAGGGCGGCTGACGCTGCGTTGTGTCCGGTACAGCGGAAACGTTAACGGTTTAAATTGTCACTGACGGTAGAATTGTCACTTTAAGCTGATAAACGTGTGCGCTACATGGAGACAGATGACAGTGTGACAGATACCGGGATGCGGTGACGGCAGGAGACAGAACAAGAGGTGACACATTTATTACCAGAGTGTGACTCCGCGCAGGGAGATTAAGGGGTATTGTAGAGGTGGAGAGGGGAATAAACGAGAGGGCGAAATACAGTAACAATGGCAAACCATAAAGCGACTGTTTATAAGGGATTTATCAGTCCGTCGCCTTCTGGAGCGTGGGGTCCCAGGTCCCAGCGATGGCGCCTTAGAAACTGGCGCGTGATGTATCCGGAGTCGTCCTGAAGAGGTTCCGGATGCGGCTCCTTACGGCGGGGACCTATTTCTGGACACGTTGTGCGGGATGTAGAGTAGTCTATGTCACTGCCCAAGCGTAACTCAGCAGGGCAGATAGTCACGGGCGAACTGGAGCGCAGCTCTGTGCAAGTCACCCGGTCAGTCTCAGTCGGTAGGCTTGCAGCAATAACGCCCGGAGCATCTGGCACCACGGCGTGTCGGAGCCAGCTGGCGGTACGAAGGTCTCAGCTCACAGTCACTGTACGCAGCCAACGAGGATCTGTAGCGCGGGCCTGAACCGTCACGTAGCCCTGAGGATGGAGCGCCCCACTTTCCCTGCTGCGTGCGCTGTCTACCCACCAAGTCCTCCTCTCCCGCAGCTGCGCTTTCTTATATCAGACCTGCCCCCTTCTGTCAGGTGCAAATCTCAGTCCACGTTTGAAAGGCTTCCCCAGACAACAATGGTGATAGCCCCGACATTTCCAGAACCAACACAAGAGAGATACCTCCATTCCGGGGCATCTTCCTACACTCCCCCTCTCCTTTTGCTCGCCATTCCACGGGCGAGATTTCTTGCAGGATGTGTTGACATTCTTCTATCCTTGTACGATTTGGTGCCAGACAAATAGATCTTGATTGTATCTGGTAGGGGGTATTCCGGCCGTCGCCCGTTTTGAGCGCCGTAAGTCAGGAGTAACCGAACCAGGCTGTGTAGTGGAGTCAGGTTGCACAGGTGAGGGCAGGGACTCATCCGTTTCTAGTGGCACAGCTGCTGCAAGTGTATCCGGTAAAACAGTGTTTCTCAACTCCAGTCCTCAGGACCCACCAACAGGTCATGTTTTCAGGATTTCCTTAGTATTGCACAGGTGATAATTTTATCACCTGCTCAAGCATTAATTCCATCACCTTTGCAATACTAAGGAAATCCTGAAAACATGACCTGTTGGTGGGTCCTGAGGACTGGAGTTGAGAAACACTGCGGTAGAAGCTCTCCTCTCAGGCCTGTAGAAGGTGATCCAGGGTCTTCTTCACAACTACAACTGGAGTGGGCACCTCAGGATCTCCTTGCCCTTCTTTCATTTGATCAGGATCTCTTGATGAACTGGGCTGCAGCACATTCTGGTGAAATACTCGGGTGGGGGCATTTTCTTCTTCAGGTTGAATTTCGTAAATGGGCCCCTCTGAGTCGATTCTTTGTTTCACATGGTGCGGGGTCTTCTCCCACCGGTGCTCCAGCTTGTCTTTAGGACGTTTATCCTGTACCAACACACAATCTCCATCTTGGAGAGCTATCCCACGCAGGGGAGTATTCTCTGGGTGTTCCAGCTCCTTAAACCTGGTCTGCACCAGTTGATGTAAGACCTGCAGACGATGACGGTGGATAGTCTTCCTCTGGGTCCAGCACCAGCACAGTTATCTCTCTTCCCTGACGGCCGAACAGCAAGGTATATGGAGTGTAACCGGTGGTGCGATGTACTCTGTTATTGTACACCCACACTAACTCAGCTACAAATTCGGACCAACGGTCTTTCCGATCTTCCTCCAATGTCCTTAGCTTTTGAATCAGAGTTCTGTTGAACCGTTCACAAGCTCCATTTCCTTGAGGGTGGTAATGCGTGGTCAGAGATTTTCCAATCCGATACAGGCGATGTAATTCATCCATGACCCGTCCAAGAAAACAGGAGCCTTGATCAGAGTGTATTCTCTTCGGGCAACCGTACACCTGAATGAAATTCTTGCAGATTGTGTGCGCAGCGGATTTGGAAGTTTGATCGCAGGTTGGAGTTGCAACGGCAAACTTTGTGAAGTGGTCTGTCATCACCAAGCAATACTGATACCCTTGATGGGCTGGGCCTATCATCAAATAGTCTACCATCAATACCTCTAAAGGAGCGGAGGTCACAATAGTCTGGGTGGGGGCTCTTTGCTCAGGAGGTTTCGCCAGCTCGCAGATTCTACAAAGCCAACAAGTGTCTTCCACTACAGCTCTTAGTTGGGGATGATAAACCAGCTTCTGCATCCACTTATAGGTCTTCTATCCAAAATGAGCTCCTCTCTCTTGTGCCTCGGTAGCCACCTTGGGCAGGAACGTCCCCGGGATCAGCGCCTGCAAGGTGACACCCAGGTTCCATGGAAGTTGAACCTTCTGATACAACAGTCCATTCCGCAGTTGCAATCTTTCCCACTGTCAAAGGATTTTTAGGGTCTCTGGAGACGGGGCTTCTCTCTCGACGAATAGGTAGCCGCTTCGACGCCACCCACCATCTCAGTTGAGCAAGTTCATCATCTTGCTGAATCCGGACCCACTCATCACGAGACTATCCCAACATTTGTTCACTCGTCGCTTCCTGCACCTGCTCCTGTGTCGCTGTCACTGTCCTGGCAGAATCCCGGAACTCAGGGACCTCCTCAGCCTACAATTCTTCATCTTGATTAGGCCCAGGTTTCTCGTGACTCACTTGGGATAAAGCGTCCACATGAGTATTCTGAACTCCTATCTTGTAGGCGATTTTATACCGGAAATTGGCCACGGAGCCCCCTAGTTTAACGGACGGCACTGAGGAGGCCTACTCCGTTGCGCACACACAAGGGCAAAATGTCCAATTTCTCCACAGTTAAAGAACGTAGGGGGGTTTCTTCCCAGTGGGACATTCTTGTCTCCTGTCGAGGCTCAGGACCCATTCTGACTCCAGGAGGATGAGATGCTGCCGCAGGCCTCTTCCTTAAATCCGCCAACTCTTCCCCTATATCCTGTATTTATTTTCCAGCTCCTCTACACAACAGGGTTCTGTGGCCATGGTCACCGATACCTCCCCGCTTCGGACCTTCCCCGCCGGGACTGTCACCCCCCTGCTCTTGTTCACGCGTGTGGGCGTCGCTCCCTATCTCAGAAAAGGTCATGCGTGGATTTACTCGCAAGCGTTCTCGCAGGGCCTGTTTGAGTAGCACTTCTCGTAAGCCTGTCACCAACTGATCCCGCAGCACTGAGTCTGTAGACCCTACGCCTACACCATCCTTTCGAGCGATAGCAGTGTGGATTACCTGTAAAGCGTTCCTGTACTGCGTCACTGTCTCCCCTTGTTTTTACACCCGGCTGAATAAGCGCATATGCAAATCCCCTACATCCGTGGGGTCTCCATGGATTTGCTCCAGTATCTGTAGCATCTTAGTAAATGTGTCACGTTCCCGGGAGGGTCTTAGCATCACAGAGTCTCTGGCTACTTCATCTAAAGCCATCATGGCAACCTCCGCTTCTACAGTCATGGACAAAAGTTTTGAGAATGACACAAATATTAATTTTTACAAAGTCTACTGCTTCACTTTTTCTAATGGCAATTTGCATATACTCCAGAATGTTATAAAGAGTGATCAGCTTAACAGCAATTACTTGCAAAGTCAATATTTGGCTAGAAAATTAACTTTATCCCCCAAAACACATTTCAACATCATTGCAGCCCTGCCTTAAAAGGCCCAGCTAACCTCTTTTCAGTGATTGCTCCATTAACACAGGTGTGGGTGTTGATGAGGACATGGCTGGAGATCAATCTGTCATGATTAAGTAAGAATGACACCACTGGACACTTTAAAAGGAGGCTGGTGCTTGGCATCATTGTTTCTCTTCTGTTAACCATGGTTATCTCTAAAGAAACACGTGCAGTCATCATTGCAATGCACAAAAATGGCCTAACAGGGAAGAGTATCGCAGCTAGAAAGAAACCTCAGTCAACAATCTATCGCATCATCAAGAACTTCAAGGAGAGAGGTTCCATTGTTGCCAAAAAGGCTCCAGGGCGCCCAAGAAAGACCAGCAAGCGCCAGGACCGTCTCATAAAGTGTTTCAGCTGCGGGATCGGGCTACCAGCAGTGCAGAGCTTGCTCAGGAATGGCAGCAGGCAGGTGTGAGTGCATCTGCACGCACTGTGAGGCGGAGACTTTTGGAGCAAGGCCTGGTCTCAAGGAGGGCAGCAAAGAAGCCACTTCTCTCCAGAAAAAACATCATGGACAGACTGATATTCTGCAAAAGGTACAGGCAGTGGACTGCTGAGGACTGGGGTAAAGTTATTTTCTCTGATGAATCTCCTTTTCGATTGTTTGGGACATCAGGAAAACGCCTCATTCGGAGAAGACAAGGTGAGCGCTACCACCAGTCTTGTCTCATGCCAACTGTTAAGCATCCTGAAACCATTCATGTGTGGGGTTGCTTCTCAGCCAAGGGAATCGGCTCTCTCACAGTCTTGCCTAAAAACACAGCCATGAATAAAGAATGGTACCAGAATGTCCTCCAAGAGCAACTTCTCCCAACCCTCCAAGAGCAGTTTGGCGATCAACAATGCCTTTTCCAGCATGATGGAGCACCTTGCCATAAAGCAAAGGTGATAACTAAATGGCTCAGGGAACAAAACATAGAGATTTTGGGTCCATGGCCTGGAAACTCCCAGATCTTAATCCCATTGAGAACTTTGTGGTCAATCATCAAGAGACGGGTGGACAAACAAAAACCTAAAAATTCTGACAACATGAAAGCATTGATTGTGCAAGAATGGACTGCTATCAGTCAGGATTTGGTCCAGAAGTTGATTGAGAGCATGCCAGGGAGAATTGCAGAGGTCCTGAAGAAGAAGGGTCAACACTGCAAATATTGACTTGCTGCATTAACTCATTTAACTGTCAATATAAACTTTTGTTACTCATATGTTTGCAATTATATTTCTGTCTGTGATAAAAACATCTATCAAACACACATAAAAACCAGAGGGCAGCAGATCATGTGAAAATATAATATTTGTGTCATTCTCAAAACTTTTGTCCATGACTGTACAGCAAGGGTCATAGGGTGCATCCTCATCATCCCTCTGATCCGCTCAGTCCAGCTCTATAGCATAGTATTATTCCCAGTGAACTTCGGGAGATTGTTCAGCATTGCTCTCGGGGATATGCTGGACCTCGGGCCCCCTCCGTGCTGTTGGACTGCATCCTGAAGAACTACACCAAGTTGGAGCAGATACCGGGATGCAGTGACGGGCAGGAGGCAGAACAAGAGTAAACAAATTTATTAACAGAGTGTTGTTATGGGTCTGCAACTCAGGAATAGAGCGGTGGGAAGATCTGACCCTGCTCTAGGACTAGGCTTGATCCCTACGATGGAGCGGGCGGCCTATTCCTTGCGAATAGACCCACCGACGATCCTAGTCTAAACTCAAGCGAAGACCTGCAGGAGGGGGAAGGGGATCCCTGAAAGATCTAGGGACTGGGAACAAAACACTGGTAACCTCCTCGCAGAAAAATAGAGGTAGCTGCAGAAACAAAAGTAAAAAGAAAAGATTAAGCAAGCAGAACTAGAGATCCCAGAACTGCACTAAGTACACCATGTTCCAAATTATTATGCAAATTGGTTTAAGTGTCATAGCGTTTTTTTGTTTTCTTTTGTAAATGAAACCCATTGATGGTATTGTGTCTCAGGGTTCTTTGGATCACTGAAATCAATCTCAGATACCTGTGATAATTAGTTTGGCATGTGAGTCCAATAAAAGGAAAACTGGATGTTCCACACTATTAAGCAGGCCAGAGTTTTCAAGTAACATGGGAAAGAAAAAGGATCTCTCTGCTGCTGAAAAGCTTCAAATAGTGCAATGCCTTGGTCAAGGGATGAAAACATTAGATATTTCCCAAAAACTTAAGCGTGATTATTGTACTGTTAAGAGATTTGTTGCTGATTCTGAGCACAGACGTGTTTGTGCTGATAAAGGCAGAATGAGGAAGGTTTCTGCCAGGCAACTTCATAGGATTAAGAGAGCAGCTGCTAAAAAGCCATTACAAACCAGCAAACAGATATTTGAAGCTGCTGGTGCCTGTGGAGTCCCTCGAACCTCAAGGTGTAGGATCCTTCAAAGGCTTGCTGTGGTGCATAAACCTACTATTCGGCCACCCTAAACAGTGCTTACAAGCAGAAATGGTTGCAGTGGGCCCATACATACATGAAAACTAATTTTCAAACAGTCTTGTTTACTGATGAGTGTCGAGCAACCCTGGATGGTCCAGATGGATGGAGTAGTGGATGGTTGGTGGATGGCCACCATGTGCCAACAAGGCTGTGACGTCAGCAAGTAGGTGGAGTCATGTTTTGGGCCGGAATCATGGGGAAACAGCTGGTAGGGCCCTTTAAGGTTCCTGAAGGTGTGAAAATGATCTCCGCAAAGTATAGAGTTTCTGACTGACAACTTTCTTCCATGGTATAAAAAGCAGAAACGTGCCTTCAGGAGCAAAATCATCTTCATGCATGACAATGCACCATCTCATGCTGCAAAGAATACCTCTGAGTCATTGGCTGCTATGGGCATAAAAGGAGATAAACTCATGGTGTGGCCACCATCTTCCCCTGACCTCAACCCTATAGAGAACCTTTGGAATATCATCAAGCAAAAGATCTATGAGGGTGGGAGGCAGTTCACATCAAAACCGCAGCTCTGGGAGGCTATTCTGCATTCATGCAGAGAAATACAAGCAGAAACTCTCCAAAATCTCACAAGTTCAATGGATGCAAGAATCGTGAAGGTGATTATCAAAGAAGGGTTCCTATGTTACATGTAACTTGGCCTGTTAGGATGTTTTGGAGTTAAGTAGCTTTTTTGTTCAGTGAATGTGACCTCCTAATGCTGAAAATTCCATAAATGAGCATTTTTAGTTCTTTAAAACATATCAAATGTTCAGAAATTCTACTGTGCCTAATAATTTGTAACAGTGCATTTTGAGTTTTTATTCATTTTTGAGATTATACTGTTATCATTGGGCAGTTTCTTCAATAAAATTTGATGTATACTCTAACGGGCGATGACTTTTATTAGATTGACTGTCATTTGCACCAACCACTTAGGAAAATCAGAGAAAAACATCTTTTGCATAATAATTTGAAACATGGTGTATAGCACACAGCTATCTAGACTCCTAGCCAGAACTCAAGCGGTTTAACACTGATGTCCAGCAAGGACTGGGAGGCAGGTGCACGGTGATAAAGGGTGATACAATCACCTGACCATCGACAAGCCCAGCACCAGGGGAAAACAGAACAGCAGCCAGAAACTACAACAAGATGGCGGATGGTCAAACTGAATGGATACTAACAGTGTTCCTCCGCGCAGGGAGATTGAGGGGTATTGGAGAGGGGGAAATAAACGAGATTTGAGGGTGAAATACAGTAACAATGGCAAAAAAAACATAAAGCAACTGTTCATAAGGAATTTGTCAGTCCGTCGCCTTCTGGAGCATGGGGTCCCAGGTTCCAATGATGGCGCCTTAGAAACTGGCGCGTGATGTATCCGGAGTCGTCCGAAGAGGTTCCGGATGCGGCTACTTACGGCTGCGACGAGTCCTCGTTGCATCGCGCGGGGACCTATTTCTGGACACGTGCAGGATGTAGAGTAGTATATGTCACTGCCCAAGCATAACTCAGCAGGGCAGAAAATCACTGGCGAACTGGAACACAGCTCTGTGCAAGTCACCCGGTCAGTCTCAGGCGGTAGGCGTGCTGCAATAACCGGCCCGAGTGTCTGGCACAACGGCCTGTTGGAGCCAGTGGGCGGTACGAAGGTTTCAACTCAAGGTCACTGTACGCAGCCAAGGAGGGTCTGTAGCGCCAGCATGAACCGTCACGTAGCCCTGAGGACGGAGCGCCCCGCTTTTCCTGTTCGCGTGCTGTCTTCCCACAAAGAGTCCTCTCCCGCACCTGTGCTTTATCTCAGCTCTGCCCTTTGCTGTCAGGTGCAAAGGTTGGTCCGCATTTGGGGCATCTTCCTACTATAGGATAGATACATAGGTAGATAGATAAGCTGCATCAATCTTACCAGTGTCCCCGCTCTCACTCTGCTGCTTCTTTGTTGTTAGGTGAATATTCATGAGCTTAATGAGTGGCAGTGGAAGCAGGAGAGAGTGGGGACACTGGTAATGCTATTCTCGGATAGAAATCCTATCTTCTATCTATCCTATCATCTATTGCAAACGCAATATATTGCAATGCTGCAGATTTGTACAAATCTGTAGCTTGACGGTATATTGCGTTTGCTAAACGGACATAAAAACACTGCAGTCAGTGCTTGCCTGTGCATTTCAACAAACGCATACTTAAAAACACATACCTATTTTGGCATGCGTTGTTGAATGCAAGCCTATGGAGGTATTAAACGGACAGCAGAAACGTGCCCCCTTATATTAGTAATGTCCCCTATGTGCCCCCATATATTAGTAATGTGCCCCCATATATTAGTAATGTCGAAACATCCCGCACATGTGCACATAGAGAACACACATTGATGTCCTCCGTGTGTCACGCATTGGCATCGGGAATGAAGCGCTACAGTAAGCGCTCTTCACCGGCGCCAGGTGCTGAAGACGGCTCTCATTCTCCCCTGCTTTGCCTCCGGGAGATTTCCTCCAGTAATTCCCGGCACAGAGCTCAGCGAGTCTGCGCCCGGCTCTGCTCCCTGTCTGCGGGACTCCATGACCCACAGCAGAGATGGAGGAGCCCGGCTCAGAGCTCCTGCAGCTGGAGCCCTCCTGGCATCCTCCGCTGTGTGCTCCCCTCTCACCTGGTGCCAGATATCAGCCCTGTCCTCCAGCCCTGGGCGCCCACACTCACCCGCGGACTCCCCGGTGTTTATCCAGTCCGGGTTGGCGATGCTGGCGATGGCTGTCCGTGTGGTACTGATGCAGCACACGGGTGGCACACGTAGTACACACAATACGGATATCTCCGGTATGAGTTTTTCCGGTACCGAAAATATCAGGACGTGTGAAAGAGGCCTAACTTACATTGTGCAGTGGCTCTGCTTTCCATATAGTGATGGATATTTCTTGTTGGTGAATCTGATATTATTTTTCCCCTTTAAACCTTTTTAAACCCCTCTGATCAGTGCGAACATACAAGCCTCTGATGGCTCCGGTGATGCCCTGTACTACTGTAGTGCCGTGTATCATCACTGCCTGTCAGTGTAATACTAACGGCCCCATACACATGACATAGGAGTTGGCTGAACGGTCATTTGGCAGACGGCTGTCTCTCCCGACACCCCCATACACACACATATTCCAGCTTTCCTGTGGTCTGTATGAGAGAGTCGCCTCCAGACTCCTCTAGAGGAGGATTATCTACAGGAAGAACAAAAGATTATCCTCTGAAATTCAGGATGTCAGAGCCTTCTCTGCCCTGACATCATCTGTCAGGAGGCCCCCAAATACATTATATGGTCGCCAAACCCCCCGAAATCAGTGCTTTCATGTAACTTTAGGCTAATGTGTATGGGGGCGTTAAAAGGTAACTTATTGGACGCTGCCTCTGGCCCGGCCTAATAGACCTTCATACATTGCAGCCCAGACACCATTATTAGGCCTGTAAGTATCGTAGTAACTAGGCCGCCCCATACTATCGAGTACTTGGAGGCGGGGGGCATTCAGCCAAACTCTGTCATACATTCTTAGATGCCATGTTTGCTTTTCACACCAGCAAGTGGTTAAACTGCCAGGGTATTTCATAGAATGGTAGAGTTGGAAGGGACCTCCAGGTTCATCTGGTCCAACCCCCTGCTCAAAGCAGGATTCACTAAATCATCCCAGACAGATGTCTGTCCAGCCTCTGTTTGAAGACTTCCATTGAAGGAGAACTCACTACCTCTCATGGCAGCCTGTTCCACTCATTGATCACTCTAACTGTCAAAAAGTTTTTTCTAATATCTAATCTGTGTCTCCTCCCATTCAGTTTCATCTCATTGCTTCTAGTCTTTCCTTGTGCAAATGAGGCCTGGGGCCCCTACTTTTTTCCATCTATACCCTTGGCCTAGGACAACTCAAAGTCCCATGGCTTCCAGTACCACCTCTATGCGGACGATACTTAGATCTACCTCTCTGGCCCAGATGTCACCTCTCTGCTGTCCAGAATCCCGGAGTGTCTATCATCAGCCATATCCTCCTTCTTCACCTCTCGTTTCTTAAAACTCAATGTAGACAAAACCAAACTCATCATCTTTCCTCCATCTCACATATCTTCCCTACCCGATCTATCTATTATGGTAAATGGCATCACGATCTCTCCCGCACCTGAAATCCGCTGCCTCGGAGTAACTCTCGACTCTGCCCTGTCCTTCAAACCACACATCCAAACTCTTGCCACCTCCTGTCGCCTCCAACTTAAAAACATTTCCAGAATCCGTCCCTTCCTCAGCCCTCAATCTACTAAAACTCTTGTGCATGCCCTCATCATCTCCCGCCTTGATTACTGCAACACCATCCTCTGTGGCCTCCCCGTCAACTCTCTTGCACCACTCCAATCTGTCCTCAATTCTGCTGCCCGACTAATCCACCTCTCCCCTCGCTACTCCCTGCTTCTCCCCTATGCAAATCCCTCCACTGGCTCCCAATTCCCCAACAAATCCAGTTCAAACTACTAACACTGACCTACAAAGCCGTCCACAACCTGTCTCCTCCCTATATCTCTGAACTAATCTCCCAATATCTTCCTTCACGTTATCTTCGATCCTCCCAAGACCTCCTAGTATCCTCCACACTTATTCGTTCCTCACACAACCACCTCCAAGATTTCTCCCGAATATCCCCCCATCCTCTGGAATTCCACGCCTCAACATGTACGATTATCCACCACCCTTGGATCCTTCAGACGGAACCTGAAAACCCATCTCTTCAGGAAAGTCTACAGCCTGCAATAACTATTCCGCCTCGCCTCCACCACCCGAGCTGCCGCCTCGCCGCCACCCTAGCTGCCGCCACCACCTGAGCTGCCACATCGCCGCCACCACCTGAGCTGCCGCATCCCCGACCTTCTGTTTCTTCCCCATTATCCCGTAGAATGTAAGTCCGCAAGAACAGGGTCCTCTTCCCTCTGTACCAGTCTGTCATTGTAAATTTGTTTACTGTAAACGATATCTATAACTTTGTATGTAATCCCCCTTCTCATGTACCGCACCATGGAATTAATGGCGCTATATAAATAAATAATAATAAAAATGAGAATAAAGATAATTCTTTTCAATGTGACAGCCTTTGAGCCCTTTTTCTTGCAGCCTCATCTGTGCCGTCCCTGCGGTGTACATCTATGTTCTGGAGCACAAAAGAGTTAATTTCTTTTTAATAAATGTTTAACATGTTAAAAATAATAAAATGTGTCTTCTGCTTTTTCCATTTTATTTTTACAAGAATTGTTGGAGCCAATTTTCTTTAGAAATATTTTAATATCTGTTTTTTTTCTGGAGTTTTTCCTGTAATATAGGAAAGTCTAAGGCCAGAAATAAACCCCATAAATCACTGTACATGGAGACTTTGGGATCAGATCATTTCTGTCCGTTGTGTTTGTGGAAACAGAAAATCTTTTCCAAAATCCTCAAACTTCTGTGTGTGAATCAGAGCTGAGATCTAACGTGATAGAAGATTACAGTGCGGGGAAGACGGGAAACATTCATATAGACGCCGGCGGTGATGGAGTCAGTGACGACTCTGACAAATATGTTTCTAGAGCCGTAGTAGAAGATGAAGATGTCGTCCTCATCATGAAGTAGTTATTCCTCATGTCACGTGTAATGAATATCTCCTGCAGTATTACTAATGCCGATTCCAGGGTCGTAATGAGAGGAGAATTAGCGTTATGGAAGATGAGTCTATGAGGAACGTATTCAGCTGCCGACTCCGAGGAGGAAACTGCTTGTTGTCTGTGGCCTAAATATATAGGTTTTATTAGTAGATGTAAAGAAGAAAACTAAATCCTGTAAAATAATAAATCTCCTCATATGTTTCCCTTATTATCTCCAGTAATTGTATTATTACAGGATTCTTATGATGTTACATCGCCTCATCTTCTTCTCATTCAGGTCTCTACAATATCGGATCCTCTCAGTGAAGATCTTCTATAGAAGAGAATTTTCCTGATTTACCCATCAAAGATGGATATGGACAGAGACAAGATGGCGGAGAGGATATTACACCTCACCCTAGAGATCCTCTTCCGTCTCACTGGAGAGGTGAGAGATTCTGATGACGTCATATTACATCATTCTTATCTATGGGAATAACGGACAGAACTGGAGAGGTGAGGACTCTGGAAATGTCTATAGTGAGATTTATTAATGTGTCTCTCCATTACCAGGATTACACAGTGGTGAAGAAGACCTCTAGTGATCGCTGTCAGGACCCTGTGTCTGAGGGATGGGGAACACCCCTGAGCCCAATCACGGGACCTCCACCTCACCCCCTTATCCATGAGGACATCAATGACCAGAAGATCCTAGAACTCATCTACAAGATGATTGAGCTGCTGACTGGAGAGGTGACAGTGCTGGGAATGCTGGGACATTATACAGTAACACTATGAAGGGATCGGGGGATGACCGTGTCATTGTATGTGTCAGGTTCCTATAAGGTGTCAGGATGTCGCTGTCTATTTCTCCATGGAGGAGTGGGAGTATATTAGAAGGACACAGAGATTTGTACAAGAACGTCATAATGGAGGTTCCCCAGCCCCTCACATCACCAGGTAATAGACAGGACTAAATACACACGGCCTATAATTATCTGTATGTAAAGAATGAATTCACTCCCTGTATGTTTTCCTCGAGATCTATCCAGTAAGAGGACAACACCAGAGAGATGTCCCCGTCCTCTTCTTCCTCAGGACTGTAACCAAGAAGATCCCAATGCTCCTCAGGATGATCAGGTAGATGGAGAGAAGGTGTCAGGAGATCTCCCCTATGATGTGTAGACGGCTGTGAAGGTCTTGTGCTCAGTCTTGTTTTATCCCCCAGTATTATATGTTTTATACTTGTGTAATGAGAACGGTGGAGATGGCAGGATTAGAGATGATCATAGATGGGACTTCTCCATCTGTCGGTGACTTTTACAATATTTGTTTCAGGGTGAAGATCTGACCCATATTAATACTACAGAGACATATGTGAGGGGTGATGAGCGGTGTAAAGACGAGATTCCCAGATATGACTACCCAGGTGAGTAGTAACCACTAAATGCAGAGAAGTCACAGATTCTTCTCAGTCACCGGCTGTGGCTGCTTTATCGGTGGTGTAGTCCGGCCGCATTACCATGATCACCATTTTACCTCTAGACCACGACATTCTCCTCCTCCCAAAACTGTTTAAATGACTTTACACCCTGGAGGATCCACCTACCCCCTGGTATTAGAAGACGCTGACCGTTACCTGCCAGGTCTGTAAACTATAAGGCCAAATGACAGCGCACGTAGAATGTGCTGATAGATAGAAAATCACTTGAAGGAAAATATTATTATAGCCCTGTAAGAGAAAGCGGAGGGTGATGATGCTGTTGGCTTCCTAGATCCCTGAGATCTTATCGGATGAATCGTCTCTCCCTTCTGTGCTGCTGAATGTCTCATTTGGTCCCTACAAGACCAGGTCCAGTCTTTCTGGCCAAACTTCCCTGTTATGATCGACAACATTAAATGTGCAGTGAGGCCAAGTGTGAATTTCTGTACAATAACAGCAGAGTTTCCCTTTATCCTGACTTTTCAATTTGTATTAAAACCAACTAACTTCAAGGAGGATTGTGATAATCTACATAAAACACATCACCCCTGTGCCATGATATATCTCTGAGCTGTGTGTGGCTGATGGCTGTAATATACATTTATTCACGCCTGCAGAAGATTTGTTGGCATGGCTCCAGCCCTGGTTTCATGGATTCGCTCCACCTCATAAATTACATTGTTTTTAATCCTGAGGCTACTTTCACACTTGCGTTTTTTTGCGCAGCGCATCGTGCGCTATCGGACGCATGCGCAATGTTCCCCTATCTTTAACATGGCGGGCGCAGGGTCTAGCGCTTGCACGTGTTCATGTGCGTTTGTCGTGCGTTGCGCATTTTCCCGGTGTGCGCCCATACGCGCTAGACGCTACATGTTGCATTTTTTTTTTCCGCTCAACCGCTTTAAAAAAGCGCGTGCGCGCGCTATGCGCAAAAAATAACATTGCAGTCTATGAGGGCGCTGGCGTGCGCATGGCTTTGCGCTCGTCAGCGCTTTTGCACGCACGCGATTTTTCAGTAACTAATGTCTAAACACTTGTTTAAACCATGATAGAACCAGAGATGATAGAGCCAGAGATGTTAGAGCCAGAGATGATAGAGCCAGAGATGATAGAGCCAGAGATGATAGATGTCATGGGTGTATCGCCACAAGGATCGTCGCGATTACACACTCTGACTTCTCACAGCTGAGTTGCTGTTTCTTTGTGTTTGGTAATGAGGGAGTTAATTTTACCTAGCTCTTTGCTAAGACTAGGTCCAGCCTCGCCCGGCTGCTTTTGATTATGTTCTAATTAGATTCCTTCATATACCTGCCAGTCTGCTTGTTAGATGCCGGTGAAAGCCTTTATGTAGTCTAGCAGACTGGATCGGTTCTGAGAATACTTAAGCTAAGAGCTCCTTAGTTGTTTTTACTCTTATAGCTTATAGTTTATCTCTGAGACCTTAGGTGTTCCTACTGTGTGTGAGTGTTGTATGTAAGACTTTATTTACTTTATTTCTTGTCTTGTATGTCTTTCTGTTCTTTAACCGTTACCTGTTCATTCCCTTTGGTGGTAATCAGGGTCCTTCTTAGGACTAGATTACAGTTGGCAGGGATTGATAGGAGACAGGGTTTACGCTGGTGGCCTGGACCTCTGTACCTTTAACAGTACCTCCAGGTAGAGGGATTAGTTAGGACCCCAGTTTAGGGTCAGCATAGACCCAGGTCACCCTCTAGCCGGAGACAGCGTATAACGGATTCCGTATTGACCCACTGGACTTTCTGTCAGGTAATTCTATGTTATCATATATCTATGCGCATGTTATATTGTATGTTGCCCTTTTGATATAGATTACATGTCATCACAATATATATATATATATATATATATCTGCTATACAGCGTGACATTTTCACCGGCCATACAAAAGATTCTCTCCAGCTGTCATGGATCCAGTAGCCCAGCTGGCCCGGCAGTTGCAGGGGTTGTCCATGGAGTTTGCAGACATTAAGTCCAAGGTTTTGTTCCCCCCGGAGCAAACCAGATCTGAACCTAAGGTTGCTCTCCCGGACAGGTTCACTGGTGGGCGGGACAAATTTTTTACTTTCCGGGAGGCATGTAAATTGTACTTTCGGCTGCGGCCTCGGTCATCTGGGAGTGAAGAGCAGAGGGTGGGAATTGTTATCTCGCTCTTACAAGGGGACCCTCAATCTTGGGCGTTCTCTATTCCTCCAGGCTCCCCAGATCTCCAGTCAGTGGATCGATTTTTTACTGCCCTGGGTCTGGTATATGATGATCCGGATCGAGTTTCCATTGCTGAAACAAAGTTGCGTAAAATACGGCAAGGAAATCGTCCAGCGGAGGAATATTCTTCTGAGTTCCGTAGATGGGCAACAGATACTCAGTGGAATGACCCAGCTCTTAGGAGCCAGTTTTGTCAAGGGTTGTCTGACAAATTAAAAGATGTGTTGGCTCAGTATGATTCTCCTCCATCACTGGAGGCTGCTATGGCCCTCGCTATTCGCATGGATAGACGAATTCGGGGAAGACGCGAGGTAACTCCGCCTCCCGTGATGACTCCACCTACTACTAAACTCCCTTATACTGAGGTTCCCCTGGTCTGTTCTGAGGAACCCATGCAGTTGGGAGGGACATCTTTTTGTAGGAAGGAATTGGCGGTGCACCGCAAGACTAGAAGGTGTTTCTTTTGCGGGAGAGAGGGACATTTTGTTGGGGGTGTCCATCCCGGGCCTCTTCGAGCAAAGGAGTTAACCTGGGAGTGTGTATTTCGTCCCCAAATCCCTCTCAGTTTCTCGTGCCTGCGGAGGTGGTGATTGGTACTAGAACTGAGAGGATTTCTGTTTTTCTTGATAGTGGGTCCGGGGCTAATCTGGTGGACGCTCGGTTTGCCCAGGTGCATGGTATGCAACTGAGTGTATTGGCCAAACCGGTCCCTATAGTCTCTATTGATTCTAGACCTCTCGGTCAAGGTAGCTTGGTACAAGCTGTTCATAACATAGATCTTCGAGTAGGGGCAAGACATAAAGAGCAATTGTCTTGTTATGTGTTGGAGGGTCTACCTACTCCTATTGTGTTGGGACTTCCTTGGTTGGCTAAACATAACCCAGTGATTGATTGGCAATCCGGAAAGATAAGCCAGTGGGGTGAATTTTGCAGGAATAACTGCATGAGCACGGTCATCGGTGCGGTTGTGCCTAGGACTTTGTCTCCTTTTCTGGAGGACTTTGGGGAGATGTTCTCAGAGGAGGGGTGTAAAGAGTTACCTCCTCATCGCGCATATGACTGCTCAATAAAGTTGCTTCCTGATGCCATATCTCGTACTTTCCTAGGGGCCGGGAAGACAGATGATCCGGTTCCTATTCCTCAGGAGGGAGTTGTAGTGTCAGCTGTATGCTCTGAGCTTGAGGGGGAGGTATTGGGGGCTCAGGGGGACGCCCCGGTGGGACTTCCAGGGAGACTGATAGTTCCAGATCGGTTAAGACTGAAGGTTACGGGGAACCGTTACAAACGGATGGCTGATAGGGGGAGAGTTTCTGGTCTAGATCTGAAGGTGAATGATCTAGTTTGGTTGTCTACCAGGAATATAAAACTTAAAGTTTCCTCCTGGAGGTTGGGTCCCAGATTCATCGGGCCGTACAGGATCAGTTCCATAATTAATCCTGTGGCATTTCGTCTGGACCTCCCTCCTACGTTTAAAATTCATAATGTGTTTCACAAGTCATTACTTAAAAAGTATGTGGCACCAGTCATACCGTCACCTCTACCTCCGCCTTCAGTGGTGGTCAATGATAACGTGGAATTTCATGGGTCGAAAATCATTGACTCACGTCTCAGTCGCCGATCCCTTCAGTACTTGGTTCATTGGAGGGGGTATGGTCCTGTGGAGAGGACGTGGGTCCCTGCGTCTGATGTTAACGCAGATCGATTGGTTCGGACCTTTCACACAACTCACCGGGCAGACCTGGCCCTGAGGGTCCGGAGTCCCCTCGTAGAGGGGGGGGGTACTGTCATGGGTGTATCGCCACAAGGATCGTCGCGATTACACACTCTGACTTCTCACAGCTGAGTTGCTGTTTCTTTGTGTTTGGTAATGAGGGAGTTAATTTTACCTAGCTCTTTGCTAAGACTAGGTCCAGCCTCGCCCGGCTGCTTTTGATTATGTTCTAATTAGATTCCTTCATATACCTACCAGTCTGCTTGTTAGATGCCGGTGAAAGCCTTTATGTAGTCTAGCAGACTGGATCGGTTCTGAGAATACTTAAGCTAAGAGCTCCTTAGTTGTTTTTACTCTTATAGCTTATAGTTTATCTCTGAGACCTTAGGTGTTCCTACTGTGTGTGAGTGTTGTATGTAAGACTTTATTTACTTTATTTCTTGTCTTTCTTGTATGTCTTTCTGTTCATTAACCGTTACCTGTTCATTCCCTTTGGTGGTAATCAGGGTCCTTCTTAGGACTAGATTACAGTTGGCAGGGATTGATAGGAGACAGGGTTTACGCTGGTGGCCTGGACCTCTGTACCTTTAACAGTACCTCCAGGTAGAGGGATTAGTTAGGACCCCAGTTTAGGGTCAGCATAGACCCCGGTCACCCTCTAGCCGGAGACAGCGTATAACGGATTCCGTATTGACCCACTGGACTTTCTGTCAGGTAATTCTATGTTATCATATATCTATGCGCATGTTATATTGTATGTTGCCCTTTTGATATAGATTACTGTCATCACATATATATATATCTGCTATACAGCGTGACAATAGAGCCAAAGATGATAGAGACAGAGATGATAGAAATGTGACACAGACAACCCATGCACCAAAAAAACGCAAACGCATGCAAAAACGCATGAAATCGCAAACGCTGCGTTTTTTTGTCGTAATGCAGCGACTAAATATCGCAGCGTTTACACGCGGTTTTTTAATGCGCTTCATGTGCGCTCGAAACGCAGCGCAGAAAAACACAAGTGTGAAAGTAGCCTAAGAAATTCCGATTTCTGCACAATCTCTCCTAAAATGGGGAGCACAAATACTTTCTCTTTACCTTTGGCCATCTAATATTTCTTCTAGAAACTCATCTGGCAGAAAATATTGGCCCTTAGTTAGTTTAGATTGCCAAAAACCACCAAGCCCCATTCTGTAATTCCTCCAGAGAGATTTCACCACTAGTCACTCATTTTTTATTGACTTTGATCATTTCAGGAGATGTTTTTGTCTATAGTCACAATTTTTAACTACAATAATTAGTGTCCATAATACTCTGATTTCACCTCTTCTCGCAGCCAGTTCTTTGTTCCTAATCGGGGCCCATTTCTCAGATCTGACGTGTGTCACTTCATGTGGTGATAACTTTAGAATTCTTCATAAAATATAAGCCCCAATTTTTTTTCACTTTCAAAAAGTGGAATAGTGAACGGAGCTCACAAATTATTTTACAACCTCTCTTGAATCCGACAATACCCCATATACGGTTGTACACTACTGCCTGGGCACATTTCAGGGTTGAAAAAACAACCGAAGAACCCAGAACCATGGAAAGCCAAGAACCATCCAGACAAGAGATATATAATAAAAAGATCTATCTTTATTCAATGAAGTTACAAAACAACGGTACTATAAAAGAAAGAAATGTGCACCTATCAGGACCAGGGTATATAGTTCAACATTAAGAGAATAAAAGAAAATTTACATATATAAAAAACAATATTACAAATGGCGGACTAAGATAAAAAATAATGAGATGTAAGCAGCAACCCCCCCCCCAAAAAAAAAAATATTAAAAAATATAAATGAAGTTGTTTATGTGGGTACCCCAAAAATATCAAAATCAGCACCGTCATTAACTGTGTAAAAAAATTATATTTCATTAAAATTATGATCATAAAATTGTCCAATTCATGTGTGTGTATATACAAATTAATAACAAGAAAAATTAAATAAAAAAAGGATGATAATTAACAAACGGAAACCCTCAAGTGAAGCCAACAATTGCAGTGCATAAGTGTCAGATAGAATAGTACACCTCAATGACACATGAAAGGTGCATAGTGCTAAAGTGACATGTGAAAATTCAAAAGGGAATATACCTTTAAGAGCCGCCAGGTCTTGAAACCATGCACCCCGACGCGCGTTTTGGAAGCAAGTTCTTTCGTCAGGGTGGCAATTGTGTAAAATCAGTGGGTTTATATATGGAAAATTAAATGTGTCGCCGATAGCAGTGACCTGAGTATTGACAGCGCATGCGCAACCAGGAGAACCTAGAAGTACAAGCCGCAGCGCCACGTGACCAGACACATAGGACAGAGTACCCAGTGTTACCAAAGACACGGAGACGTGGCTGGCCCCGACGACGGGACACAGGCGGTGCACGTGCACAACCCAGTACATAGTATGGGCAAGCTGGAATAAATTTGATGATAAAACTACCGGAATGTGTTATGCAGTGCCTAAAATAGGGGATGTCATGTAGGACTAATAAATGTATAAAGGCTGCCATGATATAACTGAAAGGATCATGTCTCACAGACAGGGGAAATACTGGATGGTAATAGACTAATTAAAAATTATATGGGTAATAAACCTGGAAAATCAAACAGTGAAATAATTAAAGGATGAAAGATAATAGTGAGGTATGAAATAAGATAATAAAATAACAAAAAAATAAAAAATATATATAAAAATAAATTGATATATAATAATTAAAAAAATAAATATGAAATTTACAACCACATAGTGAACATAATATTGCAAAGGCACATAGGAAGATCTATTCCAACCATAAATAATCTCTTCATTATTCCTAAAGAGAGGTCCTCTGGACAAGCAGATCCCAGAAGATCCACGCGTAGCAAGAAAGGACCCCACAACGGCCCAACCAGAACAAAGAAACAAGAGATTGTCCATCTTTGTAGTAAAAAAAAAAAAAGAGGCAACAAAAGCAGCCAGGCATCGGCACCACGGGACCGCCAGGACACAACCACACACGGTAGGTTATAAAAACATCCTATAGGAAATAAAATATTATTAAAACCAAAATAAAAGATATATGAAAATAAAAATAATTTTATAAAATAGTATTTAAAACTACTGTCTGGGCACATTTCAGGGTTGGGAAGGGAAGGAGCGCCATTTAGCTATTTGAATCCAAATCTTTCTGGAATAGTTTACAGACACAATATATCAGGAGCACTGTTCATGGTCACCTGGCAGCTGAAAAGATGGCCACCACGAACAGGCTTGGCGCTATCTACTCCATTTTCCTGATCCCAGGGATTTTCTTGCTCATCACCCAATTAACACCTCTACATGGAGCAGGACTTGCATAGAGCTCCCCAGGCTTGTGCCACAGTGTTGCCTGTTTGGTGGTGTAAGATGGGAAGAACAACAGTTAGGTAGCCGGGACAGAACCAGTAAGGCAGAGAAAATACAAAATCAGAAGACGCAATAGTAGTCCGCAAACATGCCGGGATCACAACAGGAAACAAATACACAAGCCGGGAGCTGAGCACAGAGAACTGAACCAGAGGAGAACAAGTGTGTATCTGGCAGCTTCCTTCAATATGCTTTGAGCTTTGTAGAATATGGTGCTATCCAATAGGCTGAATCAGGGAGCAGATTACTTCATCTGGACAGCACATACACCCATACTGCCAGACTGGATTGCACTACTTGCCCCAGGCACCCTAATCTTAGTTGCTGAACTGAGCAGACATCGTCCAGAGCTGCTTCTTCCAACGTTTACTCCATTACCAGCCCCGCCTGTCATGTGAATAAGGCCACGCCTGGTGACAAAAGCAGACATTGTAGGAGCAGATGTCAGAAGAGATGTGACACCATCTGCAGAAGCCCTAATATGAAAAATTTCAGAAAACCAGAGCAGTAGAAATCCCCATAAAGTGACTCCATTTTAGAAATTATGATCCTCAGATAATTAATCTATTGGAGTAGTGACTACTTTTGGTTCCACAGGCACGTTCCAGAAATTAGCACGCAGTGGATGTGGGAGACAAAAAATTGCAAATACGCCATTCTATTACCCAACACATAGTGCCCAAATTGTGCTCCAGGAGACAAACACACCCCATAAATTAACTTGGTTCTTCTCACTATAGTAATGCCAAATACATGGATGCTAAACATGGTTTGGGCACACTAAAGGCTCAGAAGCGAGAGGGATATTTGACTTTGGGAGAGTGTTTATTGGTGGATTGGTTAATGGAAGCCATGTTACTTTTCAAGAGCCTTTGAGCAACTAATAATGTGGAAACCTCTGTTTTTCCACTAATAGATGATGGACCTGAGTGGGGACGTCTCAACATAATGTTTCTTTGTGGCTTTTTGTTTCATATTTGGGAGACAGAATGAACAAACAGTTTAACATCACGCTCTACTGATTCATCCTATGAGATGACTGTGAACTGTCATTGATTTGGTGAAGAATTCAATATTTTTACATAACTTGTCATTTTTACAGACAGTTTAAGTAGAAATGTTAAATGACAATCAAAGATATTTATTCAAAAATAATAATTGGTTTATATCTTGGCAGATAACTGTACCAAGAGATCAGAGAGACAGCTGACATCTTCAATTTTTAAATCAGATCTTGAGATCCCACAGGATACAATTGAAGTGATTGCTGTTACTCCAGATACACCATCATCCCCTCCCAGCAAAGATCTATCATCTGATCCTTTGAAACGGGTCCGGTCTTCTGATTCATTAGCGACAACTAAAGAAAATCTGAGTCACAAAATAAGCATTAAACACGGAAATACTCCTAGATCAAAGAAGTCTTTTCTTAAACATTCAAAAGTTCACATAGTGGAGAAAAGATTTTCTTGTTCTAAGTGTGTTAAATGTTTTAAGCACAAATCACATTTGGTTATGCACCAAAGAACTCACACAGGGGAGAAGCCTTTTTCCTGTTCAGAATGTGGGAAATGTTTTGCACGTAAATCACTACTTGTTACTCACCATATAACTCACACAGGGGAGAAGCCTTTTTCCTGTTCAGAATGTGGGAAATGTTTTGCACGTAAATCACTGCTTGTTACTCACCATAGTACTCACACAGGGGAGAAACCTTTTTCCTGTTCAGAATGTGGGAAATGTTTTGCAGATAAATCACATTTTGTTACTCACCATAGAAATCACACAAGGAAGAAGCCTTTTTCCTGTTCAGAATGTGGGAAATGTTTTGCACGTAAATCATTGCTTGTTACTCACCATAGAACTCACACAGGGGAGAAGCCTTTTTCCTGTTCAGAATGTGGGAAATGTTTTGCACGTAAATCATGGCTTGTTACTCACCATAGAACTCACACAGGGGAGAAGCCCTTTTCCTGTTCAGAATGTGGGAAATGTTTTGCAGATAAATCACATTTTGTTAGACACCATAGAATTCACACAGGGGAGAAGCCTTTTTCCTGCTCAGAATGTGGGAAATGTTTTAACCAGAAATCACATTTTGTTACCCACCAGAGAGCTCACACAGGAGAGAAACCTTTTTCCTGTTCAGAATGTGGAAAATGTTTTAACAAGAAATCAAGTTTGGTTATTCACCATAGAACTCACACAGGGGAGAAGCCTTTTTCATGTTCAGAATGTGAGAAATGTTTTGCAGAAAAATCACATTTTGTTACTCACCAGAGAACTCACACAGGGGAGAAACCTTTTTCATGTTCGGAATGTGGGAAATGTTTTGCAGAAAAATCACATTTTGTTATCCACCAGAGAACTCACACAGGAGAGAAGCCTTTTTCCTGTTCAGAATGTGGGAAATGTTTTAACCAGAAATCACTGCTTGTTACTCACAATAGAACTCACACAGGGGAGAAGCCTTTTTCCTGCTCAGAATGTGGGAAATGTTTTGCAGAAAAATCACATTTTGTTATCCACCAGAGAACTCACACAGGGGAGAAACCTTTTTCATGTTCAGAATGTGGGAAATGTTATGCACATAAATCACTGCTTGTTACTCACCATAGAACCCACACAGGGGAGAAGCCTTTTTCCTGTTCAGAATGTGGGAAATGTTTTGTACGTAAATCACTGCTTGTTACTCACCATAGAACTCACACGGGGGAGAAGCCTTTTTCATGTTCAGAATGTGGAACATGTTTTAAAAAGAAATCAAATTTGGTTACTCACCATAGAACTCACACAGGGGAGAAGCCTTTTTCCTGTTCAGAATGTTGAAAATATTTTAACCAGAAAACACATTTTGTTACACACCAAATAACTCACACAGGAGAGAAGCCTTTTTCCTGTTTAGAATGTGGGAATTATTTTGCACACAAATCAAATTTTGTTATTCACCATAAAACTCATACAGGGGAGAAGCGTTTTTCATGTTCAGAATGTTGGAAATGTATTTCGTAATGTGTTGTACGTTACTAGGACAACACCTTATCATTCCTCATGTTTGTTCTATTTCAAATAAAAACACTCAGCACACGTTCCTGGGGCTCATGTGAGGTTGTTGCATAACACAAGCCCAGCGCCGGATCAGCACGGGCTTCACTGTTACCGCCTTTGGATGTATTGAACATCAACAAGAAGCCAAGGCTGTGCCTGCTCTCTGACTTCTATTATTTGATTTGTCCAAAAGTGAAGACAGTGAACCAAGTTTAAGAATGCAATTGCTTTCGAAACGTGTTTGGTATTCTATTAGTCTTTTCCCTATGTTCCCTGTGATTTTTAACACCCAAGGGTGGTTTGCACGTTGATGACCGGGCAAATTTTTACAATTCTGACCACTGTCTCTTTATGAGGTTATAACTCTGGAACGCTTCAACGGATCTTCGCGATTCTGAGATTTTCTCGTGACATATTGTACTTCACGTTAGTGGTAAAATTTCTTCGATATACCTTGCGTTTATTTTTGAAAAAAACGCAAATATGGCGAAAATTTAGAAAATTTTGCAATTTTCAAACTTTGAATTTTTTTTCCCTTAAAACAGAGAAATATGTCACACAAAATAGTTAAGAAATAACATTTCCCACATGTCTACTTTACATCAGCACAATTTTGGAACCAAAATTTTTTTTGTTAGGAAATTATAAGGGTTAAAAGTTGACCAGCGATTTCTCATTTTTACAACAAAATTTACAAAGCCATTTTTTTTAGGGACCACCTCACATTTGAAGTCACTTTGAGGGGTCTATATGGCAGAAAATACCCAAAAGTGACACTATTCTAAAAACTGCACCCCTCAAGGTACTCAAAACCACATTCAAGAAGTTTATTAACCCTTCAGGTGCTTCACAGGAGCTGAAGCAACGTGGAAGGAAAAAATGAATATTTAACTTTTTAGCCACAAAAATTATCTTTTACAAACTTTTTTATTTTCACAAGGGTAAAAGGAGAAAATGGGCAGATAAAGTTGTGCAATTTCTCCTGAGTACGCCAATACCCCATATGTGGGGGAAAACCACTGTTTGCGCACACGGCAGAGCTTGTAAGGGAAGGAGCGCCATTTGACATTTTCAAACTAAAATTGGCGCCTAAACAGTGGAAACCCCCCACAAGCGACCCCATTTTGGAAACTAGACCCCTAAGGAACTTATCTAGATCTTTGGTGAGCACTTTGAACCCCCAAGTGCTTCACACAAGTTTATAGTGCCCGGGCATGAAAATAAAAAATCCTATTTTTTTCCCACAAAAATTATCTTATAGTCACTAATTTTTTATTTTCCCAAGGGTAACAGGATAAATTGGACCACAAAAGTTGTCCAATTTGTCCTGAGTACGCTGATACCCCATATGTGGGGGGGAACCACTGTTTGGGCGCACGGCAGAGTTCGGAATGGAAGGAGCACCATTTGACTTTCTCCAACCAAAATTGGCTGGAATTGAGATTGGACGCCATGTTGCATTTGGAGAGCCCCTGATGTGCCTAAACAGTGGAAACCCCCCCACAAGTGACCCCATTTGTGAAACTAGACCCCTAAGGAACTTATCTAGATCTTTCGTGAGCAATTTGAACCCCCAAGTGCTTCACACAAGTTTATAGCGTAGAGCCGTAAAATTAAAAAATATTTTTTTTCCACAAAATTGATCTTTTCACCCCAATTTTTATTTTCCCAAGGGTAACAAGACTCCAAAAGTTATTGTGCAATTTGTCCTGAGTACGCTGATACCCCATATGTGGGGGTAAACCACTGTTTGGGTGCATGGCAGAGTTTGGAAGGGAAGGAGCGCCGTTTGACTTTTTCAACGCAGAATTGTCGTGTTTGGAGAGCTCCTGATCTGCCTAAACAGTGGAAACCCCCGACAAATGACACCAGACACTAGACCCCTCAAGGAACTTATCTAGATGTGTGGTGAGCACTTTGAACCCCGAAGTGCTTCACAGAAGTTTATAACGTACAGCCGTAAAAATAAAAAATCTTTTTTTTTTTTACAAAAATTTTTTTTTTCGCCCCTAATATTTTACTTTCACAAGGGTAACAGGAGAAATTGGACCCCAAAAGTTGTCCAATTTGTCCTTAGTACGCTGATACCCAACATGTGGGAGAAACTACTGTATGGGTATACGTTGGGGCTCGGAAGGGAAGTAGTGACGTTTTGGATTGCAGACTTTGATGGAATGGTCTGGGGGCGTCATGTCGCATTTGGAGAGCCCCTGATGCGCCTAAACAGTGGAAACCCCCCACAAGTGACCCCATTTTGGAAAATAGACCCCACAAGGAACTTATCTAGATGTGTGGTGAGCGCTATGAAGCCCCAAGTGCTTCACAGAAGTTTTATAACATACAGCCGTAAAAACAAAAAAATCATTTTTTTTTTTACAAAAATGATTTTTTCGCCCCCAGTTTTTTATTTTCCCAAGGGTAACAGAAGAAATAGGACAAATTGCACAATAACTCTTGGGGTCCAGAGTACGCTGATACCCCATGTGTGGGGGTAAACTACTGTTTGGGCGCATGGCAGAGCTCAGAAGTGAAGGAGCACCGTTTGACTTTTTCAACGCAGAATTGTCTGGAATTGAGATTAGACACCATGTCACATTTGGAGAGCCCCTGATGTGCCTAAACAGCAGAAACCCCCAATTCTAACTCCAACCCTAATCCCAACACACCCCTAACCCTAGTCCCAACCCTAACCACAAACCTAACCCTAACACAACCCTAATCCCAACACTAATCCTAACTTTAGCGCCAACCCTAACCCTAACTTTAGCCGCAACCCTAACCCTAATGGGAAAATGTAAATAAATACATTTTTTTATTTTATTATTTTTCCCTAACTAAGGGGGTGACAAAGGGGGGTTTGATTTACTATTTATAGCGGGTTTTTATGTTTGGCAGCTGTCACGCTAAAAGACGCTTTTTATTGCAAAAAATAGTTTTTTGCATCACCACATTTTGAGAGCTATAATTTTTGCATATTTTGGCCCACAGAGTCATGTGAGGTTTTATCTTTTGCGGGACGAGGTGACGTTTTTATTGGTACCATTTTTGAGCACGTGACATTTTTTGATCGCTTTTTTCGATTTTTGGGAGGTTAGAATGAACAAAAATCAGCAATTCATGAATTTCTTTTGGGGGAGGCGTTTATACCGTTCCGCGTGTGGTAAAATTGATAAAGCAGTTTTATTCTTCGGGTTAGTACGATTACGACGATACCTCATTTATATCATTTTTTTATGTTTTGGCGCTTTTATAGAATAAAAACAATTTTATATAAAAAATTATTTTTGCATCGCTTTATTCTGCGAGCTATAACTTTTTTATTTTTTCGCTGATGATGCTGTATGACGGCTCGTTTTTTGCGGGACAAGATGACGTTTTCAGCGGTACCATGTTTATTTATATTGGTCTTTTTGATCGTGTGTTATTCCACTTTTTGTTTGGCGGTATGATGATAAAGCATTGATTTTTTGCTTTGTTTTTTTTTTTAAGGGGTTCACTAAAGGGGTTAACTAGTGGGACAGTTTTATAGGGGGGTCGTTACGGACACGGCGATACTAAATATGTGTACTTTTATTGTTTTGTTTTTTTTATTTACAGGAAGAAATTTATTGGGGAATATTTTTTTTTTATAATTTTTTTTTTTAACACTTTATTTTTTTAACTTTTTTACTTTGTCCCAGGGTGGGACATCACTGTATTTTATCAGATCGCTGGTGTGACAGTGTGCACAGCACTCTGTCACACCAGCGATCGCTCTGGCATAGATGCAGGCTTCCTCAGCGCCTTCTCTCAGCAGGCACTGAGGAAGCCGCCTCCCTGCAGGACCCCGGCGCCATCTTGGATCCGGGGACCTGGAGGGAGGAGGGACCCTCGGAACAGCGCGACACATCGCACTGTTCTGAGGGTCTTAGGCGAGCGCGCAGGGAGCACCATCTCTGCGCGATGCTCCCCTGTGCCCCCGGTACACCGCGATCATGTTTGATCGCGGTGTGCCAGGGGTTAATGTGCCGGGAGCGTCAGTGACCGCTCCTGACACATAGTGCTGGGTGTCAGCTGTGATAATCATCTGACACCCAGCCGCGATCGGCTGCGATCCTCGGGAGCGCAGCTGATCGCATTGGACGTACTATTCCGTCCATGGGAATGAGGTCCAGGGTCACATGGACGGAATAGTACGTCGGATGGAATAAAGGGGTTAAATACATTTTTCCTACATGTTTCAGCCAAGAAAGACAAAAAAAAATATATAGACCGCTCACCGCTTCAATTTTGAATAAATCCCCAACAGTGTCACCAGCAAAGCACCCCCACACATCACACCACCTCCTCCATGCTTCACGGTGGGAACCAGGCATGTAGAGTCCATCCGTTCACCTTTTCTGCGTGCAAAGCAGTAATCAAAGCAAAAGGTGGCTACTTGAAGAACCTAGAATATAAGACATATTTTCAGTTGTTTCACACTTTTTTGTAAAGTGTAATGTATAATTCCACATGTGTTAATTCATAGTTTTGATGCCTTCAGTGTGATTCTACAATTTTCATAGTCATGAAAATACAGAAAAATCTTTGAAAGAGAAGGTGTGTCCAAACTTTTGGTCTGTACTATATATACTTTTAACCCCTTTACCCCCAAGGGTGGTTTGCATGTTAATGACCGGGCCAATTTGTACAATTCTGACCACTGTCCCATTATGAGGTAATAACTCTGGAACGCTTCCATGGATCCCGTGATTCTGACATAGTTTTTTCCTGACATATTGTACTTCATGATAGTGGTAACATGACTTGCATTTATTTGTGGAAAAAAATGGAAATTTGTCGAAAATTTCTCAATTTTCCAACTTTGAATTTTCATGGCCTGAAATCACAGAGATATGTCACACAAAATACTTAATAGGTAACATTTCCCACATGTCTACTTTACATCAGCACAATTTTAAAACCAATTTTTTTTGTTAGGAAGTTATAAGGGTTAAAAGTTGACCAGCGATTTCTCATTTTTTCAACACCATTTTTTTAGAGACCACCTCACATTTGAAATCACTTTGAGGGGTTGATATGATACAAAATACCCAAAAGTGACACCATTCTAAAAACTGCACCCCTCAAGGTGCTCAAAACCACATTCAAGAAGTTTATTAACCCTTCAGGTGCTTCACGGGAATTTTTCGAATATTTAAAATTAACATTTAACTTTTGTTCACAAAAAAATTACTTTAGATCCAATTTTTTTTTACTTTACTAATGGTAACAGGAGAAATTGGACCCCAAAAGTTGTTGTGCAATTTGTTCTGAGTATGCTGATACCCCATATGTCGGGGCAACCACTGTTTGGGTGCACGGCAGAGCTCGGAAGGGAAGGAGCGCCATTTTACTTTTTCAACACAAAATTGGCTGGAATTAAGATTGGACGCCATGTCACGTTTGGAGAGCCCCTGATGTGTCTAAACAGTGGAAATTCCCCACAAGTGACACCATTTTGGAAACTAGACCTCCTAAGGAACTTAACTAGATGTGTGGTGAGCACTTTCAACCCCCAAGTGCTTCAAATTATTATATTTTTTTTAATAATTAAAAAAAAAAAAACCAGCGTGATGACCCCTCTCTTCTTGATAACCAGCCTTGCTGAAGCTGACAGCTGAGGGTTCCAGCACCCAGCTGTGAGTTTTGTCTGGCTGGTCATCAAAATAGGTGGAACCCACGCCGTTTTTTTTTTTACCATATTTATTTACAGCGCAGGAGCTGCAGATGAATACTCCATCCGCCTCTACTGCTGTCACTGTTATTAGCAGCAGCAGGGGTAGGCTGGTGATAGTAATATCCCATATATCTCCGATACTGGAAATATCAGGACGTGTGAAAGAGGCGTTATAGCGGGTTTTTTATGTTTGGCAGCGGTCACACACTAAAAGACGCTTTTAGTTTTTGCATCACCACATTTTGAGACCTATAATTTTTCCATATTTTGGCCCACAGAGTCATGTGAGGTCTTATTTTTTGCGGGATGAGGTGACGTTTTTATTGGTACTATTTTTGAGCACATGACATTTTTTGATCGCTTTTTATTCCAATTTTTGGAAGACAGAATGATCAAAAACCAGCAACTCATGAATTTCTTTTGGAGGGGCGTTTATACCGTTACGCGTGTGGTAAAATTGATAAAGCAGTTTTATTCTTCGGGTCAGTACGATTACAGCGATACTTCATTTATGTAATTTTTTTATGTTTTGGTGCTTTTATACAATAAAAACTATAAAAAATAATTATTTCTGCATCTCTTTATTCTGAGAGCTATAACGTTTTTATTTTTTCGCTGATGCTGTATGGCGGCTCGTTTTTTGCGGAACAAGATGACGTTTTCAGCGGTACCATGTTTATATCCGTCTTTTTGATCGCGTGTTATTCCACTTTTGTTTGGCGGTATGATGATAAAAATTGTCTTTTTGCCTTGTTTCTTTTTATGGTGTTCACTAAAGGGGTTAACTAGTGGGACAGTTTTATAAGACAGGTCGATCAGGATGCGGCGATACTAAATATGCACTTTTATTGTTTTGATTTTTTTTTTTCATTCAGAGATCTATTTAGTAATTTTTTTTACTTTATTCTAACTTTTACACTTTGTCCCACTATGGGACGATCATTTTTGCAGGCTGATCGCTTCTGTAGCATGCAGATGAAGCAGCCTCCCTATGCTATAGAAGCTGTCAGCGCTGCAGTGTCTGTACACTGACCTGGAGACTTCCTGATCAAACACTTCGCATGACAGCAAGTTTCTTAGCTCTGCTAACCCGGATGTCGTCATGACGAAATCGGGTTACCATGATCATACCGCGGAGTCTCCGTTCCAGAGTGGCTATGAGCCCTCTGCCACCTCTCGGAAGACTGCGATCTTGTTTGATTGCAGTGTTACAGGGGTTAAAGTGCTGGGAGCGGTCTGTGTCCGCTCGTGGCACTTAGTACTGGGTATCAGCTGACACCCAGCAGAGATTGGCCGTGCTCCCCCCATGAGTGCGGCCAATCGCCATGACGTACTATCCCTTCCATGGTCTAATTGTGCCAGGGCACATGGACAGGATAGTACGTCAGAAAGGGGTTAATATGATGCTCCCACAATTCCTGATATTTGAAAAAAACCTCACACTACTCCCCCAACCTGGTTCCTGAGGAGCGCTGCTCTGTGCGGTGTGAGTACTGAGGCTCCATACTACAGGTGTGATGTAGTGACGTCATTGTGCCTGCAGTGCACGGAGTCTCAGACTCAGAAGTGAAGGCTGAATGGTGGATCAGGAGCTTTCCACTCCCTGATTCACTAATCTATTCAATGGGATCACCGTCATGGGAATGTGGATATCGCTGAAATTGTGATGATGGGAAGGAGAGGGTGACCAATACCACACCCCACCGAGCCCTGTCACTTCATAGGCACCATAGCAACCGAGTGGGCTACCTTTATGGAGGATACACTCCTGCCTATCCAACTATCGTATGGTGAATATCTCATAGATCCTGGGCTCATTAGTATCTGCACCAAGAAAGAGGCTAAGTGAGTATTTATGAACTGTCGGTGGTCGGAGGTAGTCAGTGAGGTAGATGGTACCATATTGTGCATGTAGGGGGCAGTACTGTGGGAACATTAGAAAGTGGGAGGATGGCAGTACTGTGGGGACATTATACTGTGTGTGGGGGTATGGCGGTACTGTGAGATTATACTGTACGTGGGGGTATGGCGGTACTGTAGGAACATTATACTGTGTGGTGGGATGGCGGTACTGTGAACATTATACTGTGTGTGGGGGTATGGCGGTACTGTGAGATTATACTGTACGTGGGGGTATGGCGGTACTGTAGGAACATTATACTGTGTGGTGGGATGGCGGTACTGTGAACATTATACTGTGTTGGGGGTATGGCGGTACTGTGAGAACATTATACTGTGCGTGGGGGTATGGCGGTACTGTAGGAACATTATACTGTGTGGTGGGATGGCGGTACTGTGAACATACTGTGTGTGGGGGTATGGCGGTACTGTAGGAACATTATAATGTGTGTGGGGGTATGGCGGTACTGTAGGAACATTATACTGAGTGGTGGGATGGCGGTACTGTGAACATTATACTGTGTGTGGGGGTATGGCGGTACTGTGGGAACATTAGAAAGTGAGGGCATGGCAGTACTGTGGGGACATTATACTGTGTTTGGGGGTATGGCGGTACTGTGAGAACATTATACTGTGTGTGGGGGTATGGCGGTACTGTAGGAACATTATACTGTGTGGTGGGATGGCGGTACTGTGAACATTATACTGTGTGGGGGTATGGCAGTACTGTGGGAACATTAGAAAGTGAGGGCATGGCAGTACTGTGGGGACATTATACTGTGGGAGTATGGCGGTACTGTGAGAACATTATACTGTGTGTGGGGGTATGGCGGTACTGTGAGAACATTATACGTGTGTGGGTATGGCGAGTAGGCATTACTGTATGAGAACATTATACTGTATGTGGGGTATGGCGGTACTGTAGAACATTATACTGTGTGGTGGATGGGTCGTGACTACTTTGGCGGGTATGCACTGTAGGAACATTATACTGTGTGGTGGGATGGCGGTACTGTAGGAACATTATACTGTGTGTGGGGGTATGGCTGGTACTGTAGGAACATTATACTGTGTGGTGGGATGGCGGTACTGTGGAACATTATACGTGTGTGGGGTATGGCTGTACTGTAGGAAATTATACTGTGTGGAGTTGGGATGGTGGGGTATGCGGTATTGGAACATTATACTGTGTGTGGGAGTATGGCGTACTGTAGGAACATTATACTGTGTGTGGAGGTATGTGGTACTGTAGGAATATTATACTGTGTGTGGGGGTATGGCGGTACTATGAGAACATTATACTGTGTGGGGAGGCGGTACTATGAGAACATTATACTGTGTGGGGTATGTTGTATGTGAGAACATTATACTGTGTGTGGGGTATGGCGTACTTGAGACATTATACTGTGTGTGGGGTATGCGGTACTAGAGAACATTATTTATATGTGTGTGGGGGTAGCTGGTGTACTATGAGAAACATTATACTGTGTGTGGGTATGCACGGTACTATGAGCAACCATATACTGGTGGTACGTCGTATATCAGCCCCAGATATGCCATGTACAACTCATTAATCCCCCAGCTGTGCATGTAACTCCGTATACTCCCAGGGTATGCCATGTACTATGCGATACCATCTCCCAACAGTTATATGCCATGTACAACTCGTATACCTTCCCAGTATATGCCATGTACAACCTTCGTATACCATCAGCCCCAGCATATGCCATGTACAACCTCCGTATACCATCTCCCCACAGTATATGCCATGTACAACCTCCGTATACCATCAGCCCCAGTATATGCCATGTACAACCTCCGTATACCATCAGCCCCAGTATATGCCATGTACAACGTCCGTATACCATCTCCCCACAGTATATGCCATGTACAACCTCCGTATACCATCTCCCCACAGTATATGCCATGTACAACCTCCGTATACCATCAGCCCCCAGCATATGCCATGTACATCCTCCGTATACCATCTCCCCACAGTGTATGCCATGTACAACCTCTGTATACCATCAGCCCCAGTATATGCCATGTACAACCTCCGTATACCATCTCCCCACAGTATATGCCATGTACAACCTCCGTATACCATCAGCCCCCAGCATATGCCATGTACATCCTCCGTATACCATCTCCCCACAGTGTATGCCATGTACAACCTCCGTATACCATCAGCCCCAGTATATGCCATGTACAACCTCCGTATACCATAAGCCACCAGTATATGCCATGTACAACCTCTGTATACCATCAGCCCCAGTATATCATGTACAACCTCTGTATACCATCAGCCCCAGTATATGCCATGTACAACCTCCGTATACCATTTCCCCACAGTATATGCCATGTACAACCTCCGTATACCATCAGCCCCCAGTATATGCCATGTACAACCTCCGTATACCATCTCCCCACAGTATATGCCATGTACAACCTCTGTATACCATCAGCCCCCAGTATATGCCATGTACAACCTCCGTATACCATCTCCCCACAGTATATGCCATGTACAACCTCCGTATACCATCAGCCCCAGTATATGTCATGTACAACCTCTGTATACCATCAGCCTCAGTATATGCCATGTACAACCTCCGTATACCATCAGCCCCAGTATATGCCATGTACAACCTCCGTATACCATCTCCCCACAGTATATGCCACGTACAATCTATATATACCATGTCCACCTGTATATGCCACGTACAATCTATATATACCATGTCCACCTGTATATGCCACGTGCAATCTATATATACCGTGTCCACCTGTATATGCCACGTACAATCTATATATACCGTGTCCACCTGTATATGCCACGTACAATCTATATATACCGTGTCCACCTGTATATGCCACGTACAATCTATATATACCGTCTCCTCCTGTATATGCCACGTACAATCTATATATACCATGTCCACCTGTATATGCCACGTGCAATCTATATATACCATGTCCACATGTATATGCCACGTACAATCTATATATACCATGTCCACCTGTATATGCCACGTGCAATCTATATATCCATGTCCACCTGTATATGCCACGTGCAATCTATATATACCATGTCCACCTGTATATGCCACGTGCAATCTATATTACCATGTCCACCTGTATATGCCACGTGCAATCTATATATACCATGTCCACCTGTATATGCCACGTACAATCTATATATACCATGTCCACCTGTATATGCCACGTACAATCTATATATACCATGTCCACCTGTATATGCCACGTACAATCTATATATACCATGTCCACCTGTATATGCCACGTACAATCTATATATACCATGTCCACCTGTATATGCCACGTACAATCTATATATACCATGTCCACCTGTATATGCCACGTACAATCTATATATACCATGTCCACCTGTATATGCCACGTACAATCTATATATACCATGTCCACCTGTATATGCCACGTACAATCTATATATACCATGTCCACCTGTATATGCCACGTACAATCTATATATACCATGTCCACCTGTATATGCCACGTACAATCTATATATACCATGTCCACCTGTATATGCCACGTACAATCTATATATACCATGTCCACCTGTATATGCCACGTACAATCTATATATACCATGTCCACCTGTATATGCCACGTACAATCTATATATACCATGTCCACCTGTATATGCCACGTACAATCTATATATACCATGTCCACCTGTATATGCCACGTACAATCTATATATACCATGTCCACTGTATATGCCACGTACAATCTATATATACCATGTCCACCTGTATATGCCACGTACAATCTATATATACCATGTCCACATGTATATGCCACGTACAATGTATATATACCATGTCCACCTGTATATGCCACGTACAATCTATATATACCGTGTCCACCTGTATATGCCACGTACAATCTATATATACCATGTCCACATGTATATGCCACGTACAATTATATAACCATGTCCACCTGTATATGCCACGTACAATCTTATATACCATGTCCACCTGTATATGCCACGTACAATCTATATATACCATGTCCACCTGTATATGCCACGTACAATCTATATATACCATGTCCACCTGTATATGCCACGTACAATCTATATATACCATGTCCACATGTATATGCCACGTACAATGTATATATACCGTGTCCACCTGTATATGCCACGTACAATCTATATATACCTGTCCACCTGTATATGCCACGTACAATCTATATATACCATGTCCACATGTATATGCCACGTACAATTATATATACCATGTCCACCTGTATATGCCACGTACAATCTGTATATACCATGTCCACATGTATATGCCACGTACAATCTATATATACCGTGTCCACCTGTATATGCCACGTACAATCTATATATACCGTGTCCACCTGTATATGCCACGTACAATCTTATATACCGATGTCCACTGTATATGCCACGTACAATCTATATATACCAGTGTCCACCTGTATATGCCACGTACAATCTGTATATACCATGTCCACATGTATATGCCACGTACAATGTATATATACCATGTCCACCTGTATATGCCACGTACAATCTGTATATACCATGTCCACTGTATATGCCACGTACAATCTATATATACACCATGTCCACCTGTATATGCCACGTACAATCTATATATACCATGTCCACCTGTATATGCCACGTACAATCTATATATATACCATGTCCACTGTATATGCCACGTACAATCTGTATATACCATGTCCACCTGTATATGCCACTACAATCTATATTATATACCATGTCCACTGTATATGCCACGTACAATCTATATATACCATGTCCCCTGTATATGCCACGTACAATCTATATATACCATGTCCACCTGTATATGCCACGTACAATCTATATATACCATGTCCACCTGTATATGCCACGTACAATCTATATATACCATGTCCACCTGTATATGCCACGTACAATCTATATATACCATGTCCACCTGTATATGCCACGTACAATCTATATATACCATGTCCACCTGTATATGCCACGTACAATCTTATATACCATGTCCACCTGTATATGCCACGTACAATCTATATAACCATGTCCACCTGTATATGCCACGTACAATCTATATACACCATGTCCACTGTATATGCCACGTACAATCTTATATACATGTCCACTGTATATGCCACGTACAATCTATATACACCGTGTCCACCTGTATATGCCACGTACAATCTATATACACCATGTCCACCTGTATATGCCACGTACAATCTATATACCGTGTCCACCTGTATATGCCACGTACAATCATATATACACCATGTCCACCTGTATATGCCACGTACAATCTATATATACCATGTCCACCTGTATATGCCACGTACAATCTATATATACCGTGTCCACCTGTATATGCCACGTACAATCTGTATATACCGTGTCCACATGTATATGCCACGTACAATCTATACCGTGTCCACCTGTATATGCCACGTACAATCTATATAACGTGTCCCATGTATATGCCACGTACAATCTATATACACCGTGTCCACCTGTATATGCCACGTACAATCTATATATACCGTGTCCACCTGTATATGCCACGTACAATCTATATATACCGTGTCCACCTGTATATGCCACATACAATCTTATATACATCGTGTCCACATGTATATGCCACGTACAATCTATATACACCATGTCCACCTGTATATGCCACGTACAATCTATATATACCGTGTCCACCTGTATATGCCACGTACAATCTATATATATCGTGTCCACCTGTATATGCCACGTACAATCTTATATACCGTGTCCACCTGTATATGCCACGTACAATCTATATACATTGTCCACATGTATATGCCACGTACAATCTATATACACCATGTCCACCTGTATATGCCACGTACAATTATATATATGTCCACCATGTATATGCCACGTACAATCTATATACACGTGTCCACCTGTATATGCCACGTACAATCTATATATACGTGTCCACCTGTATATGCCACGTACAATCTATATATACCGTGTCCACCTGTATATGCCACGTACAATCTATATACATCATGTCCACTGTATATGCCACGTACAATCTATATAACCATGTCCACCTGTATATGCCACGTACAATCTATATATACCGTGTCCACCTGTATATGCCACGTACAATCTATATATATCGTGTCCACCTGTATATGCCACGTACAATCTGTATATACCGTGTCCACCTGTATATGCCACGTACAATCTATATATACCGTGTCCACCTGTATATGCCACGTACAATCTATATATATCGTGTCCACCTGTATATGCCACGTACAATCTGTATATACCGTGTCCACCTGTATATGCCACGTACAATCTATATACATCATGTCCACATGTATATGCCACGTACAATCTATATACACCATGTCCACCTGTATATGCCACGTACAATTTATATATATTGTGTCCCCATGTATATGCCACGTACAATCTATATACACCGTGTCCACCTGTATATGCCACGTACAATCTATATATACCGTGTCCACCTGTATATGCCACGTACAATCTATATATACCGTGTCCACCTGTATATGCCACGTACAATCTATATACATCATGTCCACATGTATATGCCACGTACAATCTATATACACCATGTCCACCTGTATATGCCACGTACAATCTATATATACCGTGTCCACCTGTATATGCCACGTACAATCTATATATATCGTGTCCACCTGTATATGCCACGTACAATCTGTATATACCGTGTCCACCTGTATATGCCACGTACAATCTATATATACCATGTCCACCTGTATATGCCACGTACAATCTATATACACCATGTCCACCTGTATATGCCACGTACAATCTATATATACCATGTCCACATGTATATGCCACGTACAATCTATATATACCATGTCCACCTGTATATGCCACGTACAATCTATATATACCATGTCCACCTGTATATGCCACGTACAATCTATATATACCGTGTCCACATGTATATGCCACGTACAATCTATATATACCATGTCCACCTGTATATGCCACGTACAATCTATATATACCGTGTCCACCTGTCTATATATACCATGTCTACCTGTATATGCCACGTACAATCTATATATACCATGTCCACCTGTATATGCCACGTACAATCTATATATCATGTACACATGTATATGCCACGTACAATCTATATATACCGTGTCCACCTGTATATGCCACGTACAATCTATATATACCATGTCCACCTGTATATGCCACGTACAATCTATATATACCATGTCCACATGTATATGCCACGTACAATCTATATATATACCATGTCCACCTGTATATGCCACTTACAATCTATATATACCATGTCCACCTGTATATGCCACGTACAATCTATATATACCATGTCCACCTGTATATGCCACGTACAATCTATATATACCATGTCCACCTGTATATGCCACGTACAATCTATATATACCATGTCCACCTGTATATGCCACGTACAATCTATATATCATGTCCACATGTATATGCCACGTACAATCTATATATACCATGTCCACCTGTATATGCCACGTACAATCTATATATACCGTGTCCACATGTATATGCCACGTACAATCTATATATACCGTGTCCACATGTATATGCCACATACAATCTATATATACCATGTCCACATGTATATGCCACGTACAATCTATATATACCATGTCCACCTGTATATGCCACGTACAATCTATATATACCGTGTCCACCTCTCTATATATACCATGTCTACCTGTATATGCCACGTACAATCTATATATACCATGTCCACCTGTATATGCCACGTACAATCTATATATATCATGTCCACCTGTATATGCCACGTACAATCTATATATACCATGTCCACATGTATATGCCACGTACAATCTATATATACCATGTCCACCTGTATATGCCACGTACAATCTATATATATCATGTCCACCTGTATATGCCACGTACAATCTATATATACCATGTCCACATGTATATGCCACGTACAATCTGTATATACCATGTCCACATGTATATGCCACGTACAATCTATATATACCATGTCCACCTGTATATGCCACGTACAATCTATATATACCATGTCCACATGTATATGCCACGTACAATCTGTATATACCATGTCCACATGTATATGCCACGTACAATCTATATATACCATGTCCACATGTATATGCCACGTAGAATCTATATACACCATGTCCACCTGTATATGCCACGTACAATCTATATATACCATGTCTACCTGTATATGCCACGTAGAATCTATATACACCATGTCCACATGTATATGCCACGTACAATCTATATATACCATGTCCACCTGTAATATTTTGCCTCTGTATAAAAGGCAGGATTCCTGGCACTTCTCCTCTGCAGCCCTGATAGTAATGTCACCACCCCACTCCTGTCGTCCCTGCAGCACCGTCCCCTGGTATACAGCAGGTCCATCTTGTGTCCAGCAGATGGCGAGTGTGTTGAAAGAGCACTGGCAGCAGCTGGTCGGTGTCCAGGAGCTGGCCCTGTATCTTCTCCTGATCTCGGGCTGATACTCCGGTATGTGCAGTGTGAACATCCAAGCCCTGCTATGAACTGAACAGCACAACATCCGGCATAACATGGAGCTCAGCGGATAGCACATGGCGCCTGGTCACACCCACAGCTGTGGATTGAGCTGATGATGCTGCAATGATGACGAGAAGCTCGGCATCCCACCGCTGTCTCTTAGGGACTGCCGTAAATGACGCTGTGAACGTGTCGTTCAGCAGCCAGAAAGGTAAAATGGCAGCACCCAGTGGCTGCATTAATGCAGTAAAAATAAAAAACCATACAAACCACTGAGTCAAGCTTAGGGGACAATATCTTTTTATACTATTTTCTTTTTTACATTAAATTATGAAAAAACACGGCACCTTCCCTTTAACCCCTTAAGGACCAAGCCATTTTGTAGGTTAATGACCGGGCCAGTTTTTACAATTCTGACCACTGTCTCTTTATGAGGTTATAACTCTGGAACGCGTCAACGGATCTTCGCGATTCTGAGATTGTTTTCTCGTGACATATTGTACTTCACGTTAGTGGTAAAATTTCCTCCATATAACTTGTGTTTATGTATGAAAAAAACAAATATGGTGAAAATTTTGCAAATTTCAAACTTAATTTTTTTTCCCTTAAAACAGAGAAATATGTCACACAAAATAGTTAATAAATAACATTTCCCACATGTCTACTTTACATCACCACAATTTTGGAACCAAAATTTTTTTTTGTTACGAAGTTATAAGGGTTAAAAGTTGACCAGCGATTTCTCATTTTTACAGCAAAATTTACAACACCATTTTTTTAGGGACCACCTCACATTTGAAGTCACTTTGAGGGGTCTATATAGCAGAAAAAAGCCAAAAGTGACATCAACTGCACCCCTCAAGGTACTCAAAACCACATTCAAGAAGATTATTAACCCTTTAGGTACTTCACAAGAATTGAATCAATGTGGAAGGAAAAAATGAACATTTAACTTTTTTTCCCCAAAATGTTTCTTTCGACACAATTTTTTTTATTTTCTCAAGGTTATCAGGAGAAAATGAACCACAATATTTGTTGTACAATTTCTCCTGAGTACACCAATACCCCATGTGTGGAGGAAGACCAATCTTTAGGAGCACGGCAGTGCTCAGAAGGGAAGGAGCATCATTTGAGATTTTGAATGTCAAATTGGCTGGAATCAAGAGTGGACGCCATGTCGTGTTTGGAGAGCCCCTGATGAGCCTAAACAGTGGAAACCCCCCATAAGTGACCCTATTTTGGAAACTAGACCCCCAAGGAACTTATCTAAATGTGTGGTGAGCACTTTGAACCCCCAAGGGCTTTACAGAAGGTTATAACATAGAGCCATAAAATTAAAAAATCATATTTTTTCCACAAAAATTATCTTTTCACCGCCAATTTTTATTTTCCAAAGGGTAGCAGGACCCCAAAAGTTATTGTGCAATTTGTCCTGAGTACACTTATACCCCATATGTGGGGGTAAACCACTATTTGGGCGCATGGCAGAGCTCGGAAGGGAAGGAGCGCCGTTTTGGAATGCAGACTTTGATGGAATGGTCTGCCGGTGTCATGTTGCGTTTGGAGAGCCCCTGATGTGCCTAAATAGTAGAAACCCCCCACAAGTGACCCCATTTTGGAAACTAGACCCCCCAAAGAACTTAACTAGATGTGTGGTGAGCACTTTGAACCCCCAAGTGCTTCACAGAAGTTTATAACGCCCGGGCGTGAAAAGAAAAAAATCATATTTTTTTCCCCAAAAATTATTTTTTTGCCCCCAAAATTTTATTTTTACAAGGGTAACAGGAGAAATTGGACCCCAACAGTCGTGCATTTTGTCCTGAGTACGCTGATACCCCATATGTGTGGGGGAACCACTGTGATCGCCTTACTGCGATCTTTGGGAGGCAGAATGAACAAATCCACAAAAGGTGAAGAATTGGTTTTCTTTTTTACGCCGTTCCTCGTGCAGATTAGTAATTAGGCGACTTTATTCCTCGGATCGGTGCGATTACAGCGATACCAGATTTACATCCTTTTTTCATGTTTAGCTTCTGTCACACACTAAAAGACGCTTTTTTTGGAAGAATTTTTTGTAAGAAATTTTTGCATCATCGTATTTTGAGAGCTATAATTTTTCCATATTTCGGCCGACAGAGTTATGTGCGGGCTTGTTTTTTGCGGGACAACGGGACGTTTTTATTGGCACCATATTCGGGCACATAACGTTTTTTGATCGCTTCCTATTCCGATTTTTGTGGAAGCAGAATGAACAAAAACCAGCAATAAAGGAATTGTTCTTTTTTTTTTTTCCTCCGTTCCGTGTGTGGTAAAATTGATAAAGCAGCTTTATTCTTCGGGTCACTACGATTACAGCGATACCTCATTTATATCTTTTTTTATGTTTTGGTGTTTTTTACACAATAAAAACTTAAAGAAAAAATAATTATTTTTGCATCACTTTATTCTGCGAGCTATAACTTTTTTATTTTTCTCTGAAGATGCTGTATGGTGGCTCGTTTTTTGCGGGACAAGATGACGTTTTCAGCGGTACCATGTTTATTTATATCCATTGTTTTGATCGCGTATTATTGCACGTTTTTTTTTACAGCTTTCACTGAAGGGGTTAACTAGGGTTACGATTTTATTGATGGGATTTTTACAGACGCGGCGATACCAAACGTGTATTTTTTTTTTTTTACGTAAAAATGTGTATTTTCTAGGGGAATTTTTTTCTTTTTTAATATTTTTTTTTACAAATTTTTTTTTAAAAATGTTTTTTACCTTGTCCCTTTATGGGACTTTCACTTTTTTACTTTTGTTGCAGGTATAATGCATTGCAATGCTCCAGTATTGCAATACATTATGCCAATGCTCAAAGCTGCTATGACCATGTTATGAACATGGTCTCAGCGGCTTTCTGTAGCTGGATGACCTGGAGGTTGTCATGACAACCCCCAGGTCATCAAGGCAGAGATTGGGACCTGCGATTACATAGCGGGGACGCCGATCTGGGGCAGCGGGAGCCCCCGACCCACTGCCTCCCCTCTGAACGCTGATTGACTGACCAATCACAGTGCTGTAGGTGCTGGGACCGACTGCAAAGGTCCCCGCATCGCTTGCTGTGCCTGTCAGCTGTCATAGATAGCTCAAAGGCACTGAACTACCACTGCGTGTATACAAGCAGTGGTAGTTCAAAGGCATGACATGCAGAGTCCGTCAAGGTGCCAAAACTGACATCCTGCCATGACTGACTGTGCATGCCAATGGACATTAAGGGGTTAAGTAAGTCCTCCGTCTTAACATTAGGCATCAACAGAGGCATTATCAGTTATCCCGGACTGAGGGGGAGTGAAGGATTTTGTGTAGTCTAAGGATCTCTGGGAATCATCTGTATCTGAATACAGGTAAGAACATTTAATAATTTTCATTATATTCGGTGACCTCGTTAATCCATGTGACGATAACCTGGAATGGGAGCTCCATTCCTTATACTTTTCTAGAACTTTCCACACAACTACTACATTCATTACGTTTTGCAGCCTCAGGCTGTGGGCTCCCCCCCCCCCCAGCTGGCTACACACCCTGTGTAATCTGATACCAGGTGGCTAGCCCCCACTTAGAAGCCAGCTGAAAGCAGTTTGGAAACCACATGGTCTGTTCCTTTATTGTATGGTAGTTATTCTAGATCAAATATCTTGGCCCCTGTGTATGTTCTAAGTATGAAATTTTCATATCTGCCAATTCATCCGTGAAGCCGGTAATCAGTGAATTTTCTAAGCGCTGGCACCAGCTGAACCAAGAAACAGATTCCTGCTTAGCCGATCCACCCAGGCACTCTGCGTTTAGACTTAAATGCACGCCAACGTCTTTCAGAGTACAATGGTACGCTGTGCATCGCTGGAAGAGACTCCATCTCTGAGTTATGATAGTTATGAGTTTTCTGAGCCAAAACTCCAACTCAGAGGCAAGGGGAGGACCCCGGTAACTCAGCCCCATTTATGATGTCATGACCCAGAACTATAGAGTACAAACATACTCTGAAAAAGGAAGCCTGAGGTTCACAGCCACACTGTCATGCATGGCGATGTGTGGCCCCTTCCCTTCCCCCCAGCCTGATTCGCCAGAATGATCTAAGTGCCATGTAAGTTTTTCTTCTTTAACCCTGTTTTATTTTTAATTGCTTGCACATATTTTAATTGTCTCAGATTGTTACATTTTTTTTTAAATCTTTATAAGCACTGCCTAACTTTTTGGAGTAAAAATATAAACTTATTAGTTTGTTTCTCTATGCGCTATAATGAATTTGCATGTGCCTGATGTATTCTACGCTACTACATTGGGGTGGCCTCTGCCCCACATTCTAGACCCAGAGGCTGGTGGCAGCTAGCGAGCGTGTGTGTGCTGGGCTTTCGGGTATCGCTGGCAGTGACTGAGCGGGTTTTATAAGCGTATTGCCTGGCTGCGGCTAGTAGTAGTTATAATTCCTTCACTGCAGCGTGCCCAATAGCCAGCACACGTCCAAGTGGCCCGTCAGCGAATAATTATCCTAGGTGCAGTTCCCTGGCTGACCTGAGGGTAAAGGGGGCGCCAGAGAGCTACAAGTTCCTAAGTGGAACTGGGAAAGTGGGATAAGTATAAATCCCTGCAGAATATTCAACATATTGGTGGCAGCGGTGGGATCCTAAGCCGTGATTCCCCGGGCCTCCGTCCGTCTGTGTGCCATTCATGACATATTGGTGGCAGCAGTGGGATCATAAACCGTGATCCCTCGGGCCCCCGTCTGTGTGCTGTTCGTGACAATCCAGTATTAATGAAACGGTGATGTGATAATGAAATTATGAAACGGTGCACACACACGACGGCTGCTGCCGTCCGACCCAGTAAACTGCAGGGATTTATAATTATCCCACTTCTGACACCAATATGTGATGAAACGGTGCACGCACACGACGGCTGCTGCCGTCCGACCCAGTAAACTGCAGGGATTTATAATTATCCCACTTCCACTTAGGAACTTGCAGCTCTCTGGCACCCCCTTACCCTCAGGTCAGTCAGGGAACTGCACCTAGGATAATTAGTCGCCAGACGGGTCACTTGGATGTGTGCTGGCTATTGGGCACGCTGCAGTGAGGGAATTATAATTACTCCGAGCCGCAGCCGGGTAATACACTTATAATACCCGCTCCGTCACCGCCAACGCCACCCCATAGGTCAACACTTTAACCCCTTCTTTATAGCTGCCACCAGCCACGGTTGGGTCTACTCCAGACTTTAGTCTGCTCCACATATTTCAAATCCCATATTTCAAATTACAGATTTCTAATTACACTACTGTGAATTAGACTAGAATTCTAGAATGCATTTGGCCACACATTAATCCTACAGCATTGTCATCATCACCTTGTGACCGAGATGTTCTTCTGTTCCCACAGGTATGACCAGCTGCAAACTTTACCCAGCTTTTCAGTGTTCCTGAATGCATCATGTGTATTTCTTAGTTTAATGGTATGACCAGCTGCAAACTTTACCCAGCTTTTCAGTGTTCCTGAATGCATCATGTGTATTGCTTAGTTTAATGGTATGACCAGCTGCAAACTTTACCCAGCTTTTCAGTGTTCCTGAATGCATCATGTGTATTGCTTGGTTTAACGGTATGACCAGCTGCAAACTTTACCCAGCTTTTCAGTGTTCCTGAATGCATCATGTGTATTGCTTAGTTTAATGGTATGACCAGCTGCAAACTTTACCCAGCTTTTCAGTGTTCCTGAATGCATCATGTGTATTGCTTAGTTTAATGGTATGACCAGCTGCAAACTTTACCCAGCTTTTCAGTGTTCCTGAATGCATCATGTGTATTGCTTAGTTTAATGGTATGACCAGTTGCAAACTTTACCCAGCTTTTCAGTGTTCCTGAATGCATCATGTGTATTGCTTAGTTTCATGGTATGACCAGCTGCAAACTTTACCCAGCTTTTCAGTGTTCCTGAATGCATCATGTGTATTGCTTAGTTTCATGGTATGACCAGCTGCAAACTTTACCCAGCTTTTCAGTGTTCCTGAATGCATCATGTGTATTGCTTAGTTTCATGGTATGATTTGCTCACCCATCTTCTTGTATACATAATTGTACTTCATTCTTGTTATCTTCACCACACATCTGAGTGGTCTGTGTCACCCCTACCCCCTTTTATGACCTGTCCTTAACGCTGTACATCTGGCCTGGGCAGTCCCAGCCCACTTCCCAATCACACCTGATTGCCCTTAGCTGCATATTTAGTCAGTGCAATGGGTCTGCTCCAGACTTTAGTCTGCTCCACATATTTCAAATCCCATATTTCAAATTACAGATTTCTAATTACACTACTGTGAATTAGACTAGAATTTGACTGGAATTTGGCTGCAAGGTAACAGATTATAAAACCGCTATGTTTCATTTTCTTATCACTTTCACCCCCATCCTCCTTTTCTTTCTTCCTATCCCCTGTAATCCCCCCACCTAGTAAGGAATTAGTCATTTCCCCCTCCATTCTACCCAGCCATCTCACCTTTCCCTCAGAACTGTTCCTCCACATACAATCCTTTTTACCAAGACACACACGGCCACACCATGGCTTATCCAGCTCCCACCTTCTAACGCTCTGTCTGCTACTCCTCATCGCTGGCGATGTATCCCCAAATCCTGGCCCTCCTCAACACATCCCCACACTCATTTCTAACACCCTGCCACGATCTTCCACACGTTTTTGCAACCCAGTCAACCTCATACCTATCCATCCACACACCCCTCCCCCAGTCACCCTACCCGGAGCACTATGGAACGCACACTCCGTCTGCAATAAACTCATTTATCCACGACCTCTTTATCACCAACAAACTCTCCTTCCTTGCCATCACTGAAACCTGGCTCACTCCCTCTGACACAGCCTCTCCAGCTGCGCTTTCCTATGGCGGATTTCATCTTTCTCACACCCCTCGCCCCAGCAACAAACGTGGTGGAGGAGTTGGCTTACTCCTGTCTGATACCTGCTCCTTTACTCCTATTCAAATTCCACCCTCCGCTGCTATTCCCTCGTTTGAAGTGCACTCCGTCCGCATCTATTCCCCCTCCAACCTCCAGCTGGCTGTCATCTACCGCCCCCCGGAACTTGCCATCTCCACCTTTCTCGACCACTTCACCACCTGGCTACTCCATCTCCTCTCTGCTGACATCCCCACCATCATCATGGGCGATTTCAACATCCCCATTGACACTTCCACCCCGGCTACCTCTAAACTTCTTTCGCTCACGGCTTCCCTCGGCCTCACTCAATGGTCCTCTGCGGCCACTCACAAAGGCGGTCACACGCTGGACCTTATCTTCACCCGCCTCTGTTCCCTCACCAATCTCACTAACTCCCCACTCCCCCTGTCTGACCACAACCTACTGACATTCTCTTCCCTCTCCTCTGTTAGTACACATCCCCCACTCCACAAACTCACCCACCCTCGCAGAAATCTCAAACACCTCAATTTACAATCGCTCTCTGAGTCCCTCCTCCCTTTCACAGACATAGCCTCACTTAATGACACAGATGCTGCTGCCACATTTTATAACACCACAATAAAAACCACACTTGATTCGGCCGCCCCCCTCACGCAGAGCAAAACTCGTACAATCAACAGGCAGCCCTGGCTGACCGGCCTGACCAAAGAACTGAGACGGGCTTACAGGGTTACCGAGCGGAGATGGAAGAGAACCCATTCTACCGAGCACCTTAACGCATACAAGCAGTCCCTCGCCAGCTTCAAGTCCACGCTCTCTGCCGCAAAACAAACTTACTTCGCATCTCTCATATCCTCCCTGTCTCACAACCCTAAACAGCTCTTCAACACTTTCAATTCTCTACTCCATCCCACAGCACCTCCTCCTCTCCTCTCATTTCTGCCGAAGACTTTGCCTCCTTCTTTAAGCAAAAGATTGATACTATCAGAGAAGGCTTTGGCCCACAGCCCCCAATGCCCCTCTTAGCCACTCAGCCCTGTTCTTCCAAAACCAGCTTCACCACCATGACAGAAGATCAGCTCTCCACTCTCCTGTCAAGATCACACCTCACCACTTGCGCACTTGACCCACTCCCGTCCCACCTCATCCCTAACTTTGCCACAGTCTTCATCCCTACTCTCACACACCTCTTCAACCTTTCACTTACAAATGGTGTCTTTCCTTCATCCTTCAAACATGCTTCAATCACACCCATCCTCAAAAAGCCCTCCCTCGACCCATCCTCTGCGTCTAGCTATCGCCCGATATCTCTTCTCCCCTACGCCTCAAAACTACTGGAACAGCATGTATATCTTGAACTGTCCTCCCACCTTTCCTCCTGTTCCCTCTTTGACCGGTTTACAATCCGGCTTTCGACCGCATCACTCAACTGAAACTGCCCTAACTAAAGTCACTAACGACCTGCTAACCGCCAAGAGCAAGCGACACTACTCTGTCCTCCTTCTCCTGGACCTGTCTTCTGCCTTCGACACTGTGGACCATTCCCTCCTGCTACAGATTCTCTCATCTCTTGGCATCACAGACCTGGCCCTATCCTGGATCTCATCATACCTAACAGACCGAACATTTAGTGTCTCCCTCTCACACACCACCTCCTCACATCGCCCCCTGTCTGTCGGTGTTCCTCAAGGCTCAGTCCTAGGACCCCTACTCTTCTCCATCTACACCTTCGGCCTGGACAGCTCATAGAATCCCACGGCTTGCAGTATCACCTCTACGCCGAAGACACGCAGATCTACCTATCTGGACCTGACCTCACCTCCCTACTGACCAAAATCCCACAGTGTCTGTCTGCTATCTCAGCCTTCTTTTCTGCTCGCTTTCTCAAACTGAACATGGACAAAACAGAATTCATCATCTTTCCCCCACCTCACTCTACCCCTTCACCAGACCTATCCATCAATGTCAATGGCTGCTCGCTTTCCCCAGTCCCACATGCTCGGTGCCTTGGGGTGATCATCGACTCTGCCCTCTCTTTCAAACCACATGTCCAAGCCCTCGCCACCTCCTGCCGCCTCAAACTCAAAAATATTTCCCAGATCCGCTCATTCCTCAACCATGAAACCACAAAAACACTAGTGCATGCCCTTATCATCTCCCGCCTCGACTACTGCAACCTCCTACTGTCTGGCCTCCCCTCTAGCACTCTGGCACCACTCCAGTCCATCCTACACTCTGCTGCACGACTAATCCACCTGTCTCCCCGCTATTCCCCAGCCTCCCCCCTATGCCAGGCCCTTCACTGGCTCCCTATTGCCCAGAGGCTCCAGTTCAAAACCTTAACCATGACATACAAAGCCATGCACAACCTTTCTCCCCATATATCTGTGACATGGTCTCCCGCTACCTACCTACACGCAACCTTCGATCCTCTCAAGATCTCCTTCTCGACTCCCCCTCATCTCTTCTTCCCACAACCGCATACAAGACTTCTCCCGGGCTTCCCCATACTCTGAAACTCCCTGCCGCAAAACATCAGACTTTCACCAACAACGGAGACCTTCAAGAAAAACCTGAAGACCCACCTGTTCCGACAAGCCTACAACCTGCAATGATCCTCAGTGTACTGAACCATCGTACGACCAGCTCTACCCTTTCCTAGTGTATTCTCACCCATCCCTGCAGTCTGTGAGCCCTCGTGGCAGGGTCCTCTCTCCTTCTGTACTTGTGTGTCCCTTGTCCAGCACATGTCTATTGTACCTGTCTATATTTTTCCCCTTTTCATATGTAAAGCGCCATGGAATAAATGGCGCTATATAAATGTATAATAATAATAATATTAATGTTATTGTAGGAATTGATTTGGGGACTGTGAAGCTCCATAGATGTGATTGGGCTTATTAGTTCTTGTAAGATATTCTGTAGAATGGGTATAAAGCCAGTGTGAGAAGGCTACTGTGGAATAAAAAACTCCGCGTGCACGATTTATCTAGATGGGAGAGTCGAGGGAGACTCTCGTGGACTGAGGAATCCGCTGGATTAACCTAAAATAGAACCCAGTATAAGATCAATTTTTGCCGGTATTCTGTTTTGTCTTCTGTACTTTGTTGACTGTTTTCTGGTAAATGTGCTGTTTTGTCTCCTTTAAAATTATAGAACTAAGACGCCATAAATATATGTTTTATGTGACATATGAGACTCCTTGAATGGTCTCTAGAGTGAATGTATAAGGACTGAAATATAAAATCCTGAGTGTATACGGGAGTCCAGTAGGTGTGGTTGACAGTCATGTGTGGCCTGGAGACAACTCCTAGGTTATTATAGCGGTATAAAACACCTAGGTCCCCGCCACCGGATCCCCATAGAGAATATTCCATGTTGTTATATGTTTTTCCTTTAATAATACAGTGACTGAAACCTCCTTGGCTAAAAAGTGGACACAAAGTCAGATTTGTGGCGGTCAATTAGGATCTGATCACGATCCCTGAGGACAGACCGCGCCGGTGCTGCTCTGAATGCCTGATTTTAAGAACGGGAACGTCTCTGGATATAAAGAGGCCGTGTCATTAGACTTTATCTCAGCACTTCAGCTCTAGGAGTACGAGGGAACTTTACTCTCTTTTCTTATATGTTTTTCTTGTCTGACAGTAGATGTCTCTCTGTACGTGTGTATGTCCAGTCCATAACTGTGGAAGTTGTTGTATATTGTGTGTTTGTACTGTTACACTAGTCAATAGTCCTTGTGAGCATATGTATCTGCCATATCAGGGACCACATTTACCATCACCACCCCATTCCTTGGGGACCTTTCTTTATTGTTGTCACACTCGTCCCTTACAGGCCTTCATTGGACGGAGGTGGCAGGATATAGAGATACAAGCTGGTGAATACCTAGGACATAGTGTAATCAGTGAGGATTATTTAGATCCTGGATATTAGTAATTGAATTGTTTTTACTGGTTTCCTATCTTCTCGTTAATACAGGTCCTTCTCAAAAAATTAGCATTATTATTATTATACATTTATATAGCGCCATTTATTCCATGGCGCTTTACATATGAAAAGGGAAAAATATAGACAGGTACAATAAACATGTGCTATAGTGCTAAATTTCATTATTTTCCATAATGTAATGATTACAATTAAACTTTCATATATTTTAGATTCATTACACACCAACTGAAATTTTTCAGGTCTTTTATTGTTTTAATACTGATGATTTTGGCATACAACTCCTGATAACCCAAAAATCCTGTCTCAAAAAATTAGCATATCAAGAAAAGGTTCTCTAAACGACCTATTACCCTAATCTTCTGAATCAACTAATTAACTCTAAACACATGCAAAAGATTCCTGAAGCTTTTAAAAACTCCCTGCCTGGTTCATTACTCAAAACCCCATCATGGGTAAGACTAGCGACCTGACTGATGTGAAGAAGGCCATCATTGACACCCTCAAGCAAGAGGGTAAGACCCAGAAAGAAATTTCTCAACAAATAGGCTGTTCCCAGAGCGCTGTATCAAGGCACCTCAATGGGAAGTCTGTTGGAAGGAAACAATGTGGCAGAAAACGCTGTACAACGAGAAGAGGTGACCGGACCCTGAGGAAGATTGTGGAGAAGGACCGATTCCAGACCTTGGGGGACCTGCGGAAGCAGTGGACTGAGTCTGGAGTAGAAACATCCAGAGCCACCGTGCACAGGCGTGTGCAGGAAATGGGCTACAGGTGCCGCATTCCCCAGGTAAAGCCACTTTTGAACCAGAAACAGCGGCAGAAGCGCCTGACCTGGGCTACAGAGAAGCAGCACTGGACTGTTGCTAAGTGGTCCCAAGTAATTTTTTCTGATGAAAGCAAATTTTGCATGTCATTCGGAAATCAAGGTGCCAGAGTCTGGAGGAAGACTGGGGAGAAGGAAATGCCAAAATGCCTGAAGTCCAGTGTCAAGTACCCACAGTCAGTGATGGTGTGGGGTGCCATGTCAGCTGCTGGTGTTGGTCCACTGTGTTTCATCAAGGGCAGGGTCAATGCAGCTAGCTATCAGGAGATTTTGGAGCACTTCATGCTTCCATGGCTGAAATGCTTTATGGAGATGAAGATTTCATTTTTCAGCACGACCTGGCACCTGCTCACAGTGCCAAAACCACTGGTAAATGGTTTACTGACCATGGTATTACTGTGCTCAATTGGCCTGCGAACTCTCCTGACCTGAACCCCATAGAGAATCTGTGGGATATTGTGAAGAAAAAGTTGAGAGACGCAAGACCCAACACTCTGGATGAGCTTAAGGCCGCTATCAAAGCATCCTGGGCCTCCATAACACCTCAGCAGTGTCACAGGCTGATTGCCTCCATGCCACGCCGCATTGAAGCAGTCATTTCTGCAAAAGGATTCCCGACCAAGTATTGAGTGCATAACTGAACATTATTATTTGATGGTTTTTTGTTTTTTTTGTAAAAAACACTTTTATTTTATTGGACGGATGAAATATGCTAATTTTTTGAGACAGATTTTTTGGGTTATCAGGAGTTGTATGCCAAAATCATCAGTATTAAAACAATAAAAGACCTGAAAATGTCAGTTGGTGTGTAATGAATCTAAAATATATGAAAGTTTAATTTTAATCATTACATTATGGAAAATAATGAAATTTAGCACTATATGCTAATTTTTTGAGAAGGACCTGTATATGAATTCCACTGATATTTGTCAGACTTCTTACAAGTGGGTAGAATCCATTGTGCTCCAGGATTTATATTGGGTGTAGTCCTCATCTTGCTGTTTTTCTTGTGTATAAGAATTTCATGTAACATCCTTATGGGACCTTATCCCGCAGATATATTTTAAGGTCTTGTCCTCATTTTAAGGCAGGATTGTTATTGACCATTTCATCTGAAGGCTGGAAAGTTGTTCAGATTGTACCAAGAGGGTATCCCCTGAATGAAGCTGGATAATGTCCTTTTCATCAGGTCTTCAGAGATAACAGTCTTCAGATTAAATGTACATGGAGTCCTTATTGGTCATAGACTTATAGGCCTAACTCTTAAGGGCCCATCTCACACAGCGATATCGCTACCGAGATCGCTGCTGAGTCACTAGTTTTGTGACGCAGCAGCGATCTCACCAGCGATATCGCTGTGTGTGACATTCAGCGACGATCAGCCCCCTGCCGGGTATCGCTGATCGTCGCTGAAATGTCTGGACATTTTTTTGATCGCTGGTCTCCCGCTGACAGGCACGCATCGCTGCGTGTGACAGGCGGGAGATCAGCGATCCGCTGGTAACTAAGGTACACAGCGGGTTTCCAGGCGCGGGGCTGTGCCTAGAAACCCGCTGTGTACCTTGGATACCAGCACCCTGCTGCAGGGAGCTGGTAACCAAGGTACACAGCGGGTTTCCAGGCACAGCGCAGCGCCTGGAAACCCGACGTGTACCTTGGTTACCAGCTCCTGCAGCAGGGCGCTGGTATCCAACGTACACTGCGGGTAACTAAGCGATGTTACCCGCAGTGTCCTTGTGCTGATCGCTGCCCTGAGCTGCCTGTTTGACAGCTCAGCAGCGATCATGTAGCGATACACCAGCGATCCTGACAAGTGCATATCGTTGTCGGGATCGCTGGTGTATCGCTATGTGAGACCCAGCCTTTACACCAGATAGAGAGTAACAATTGTACATCCCTGAAAATAGGCCATTCAGGAGTCTCTTTAATCTTGAACAACCAGGAGAAGCCACCACCCAAGCCTAACAAACCGTCTTGTGGCGGTGAGATAAGCTGTGAACATGAGAAATGTTTGAGGCAACAGTGTGGACTGTGGTTGTCTGTGGTGTTAAGAAGGGACAACTAGAAGGAGATATTAAGTATCTGTGTAAAATAGACCCTGAGTGAAGTGCCCTGACAGAGGGAGAACAGGGTTGGATTTCATGGTAAACTTTGATAAAATGTGAAAATTTGGTAGAAGAAATGGAAAAGTGTAATGAGAGGAAATATTTAATTTGGTAAAGTAGAAATACATTTATAAAGCACTTCACTTCCAGAAGTGACCCTCCTCGTGGGAAGCCATGAGGTCACTTTTCTTGTTGATTCAGGAGACACTAGAACCTTAGTAGATCCAGAAGAGAGACCCACTATTGGACTGTCTGCTGCCTGCATAGTGGTAAAAGGAGCAAGAGGCAAGGTCCACAGAGAACCATTGTCTACACCAGTGGAGATACGGGACCCCGGCACAGGTAAAAGTGCAATTCCACAAATTATATTATCAACTGTGTGTCCTGTAATCTTCTTGGCCAGGGAATAATTCCTACTGCTGCAGGACTTCAGGTAGAATCCATGGCTGAGACAATGGTGCTCCAGGGGTATGGGGAGCCCAGATACTATTACAGTCTAGAGCTAATAACTCCAGGACCATCCTCAGGTACTGAGTCCTTAATCAAGAGATAAGGGTACACAAATGTAGATTTACACACACAGAAAGACTACGCTGCACCATGCACTACAGGTATTTTAGGGGAATAAACTAAAGAAAAAGAAAACAATCAAAAAATCCCAGATACATGCATATAAAAAAGTTTTTATTGAATAAATATCAAACAGGGGAGCAAAGAGGGATAACACCCTAGCCAATTAACACATGTGGGACAAAAGGACTCACATGGGAATAAAGTAACAAGTACAATTACATGATATACATAAGTAAATATGTCTCAACAAGATTCATACCAGGATTACATATCACAAAATAAACCTTTGCAATGATATGCAAAGAGGTAGCTGCATGGCAAGCTTAAATCCAATAATGCATGTCAAATGATCCATAAGGATTCCCCATACAGTCATGGCCAAAAGTTTTGAGAATGACACAAATATTATATTTTCACATGATCTACTGCCCTCTAGTTTTTATGTGTGTTTGACAGATGTTTTTTTCACAGACAGAAATATAATTGCAAACATATGAGTAACAAAAGCTTATATTGACAGTTAGAATGAGTTAACGCAGCAAGTCAATATTTGCAGTGTTGACCCTTCTTCTTCAGGACCTCTGCAATTCTCCCTGGCATGCTCTCAATCAACTTCTGGAGCAAATCCTGACTGATAGCAGTCCATTCTTGCACAATTAATGCTTTCATTTTGTCAGAATTTTTAGGTTTTTGTTTGTCCACCCGTCTCTTGATGATTGACCACAAGTTCTCAATGGGATTAAGATCTGGGGAGTTTCCAGGCCATGGACCCAAAATCTCTATGTTTTGTTCCCTGAGCCATTTAGTTATCACCTTTGCTTTATGGCAAGGTGCTCCATCATGCTGGAAAAGGCATTGTTGATCGCCAAACTGCTCTTGGAGAGTTGGGAGAAGTTGCTCTTGGAGGACATTTTGGTACCATTCTTTATTTATGGCTGTGTTTTTAGGCAAGACTGTGAGAGAGCCGATTCCCTTGGCTGAGAAGCAACCCCACACATGAATGGTTTCAGGATGCTTAACAGTTGGCATGAGACAAGACTGGTGGTAGCGCTCACCTTATCTTCTCCGAATGAGGCGTTTTCCTGACGTCCCAAACAATCGAAAAGGGGATTCATCAGAGAAAATAACTTTACCCCAGTCCTCAGCAGTCCACTGCCTGTACCTTTTGCAGAATATCAGTCTGTCCATGGTGTTTTTTCTGCAGAGAAGTGGCTTCTTTGCTGCCCTCCTTGAGACCAGGCCTTGCTCCAAGAGTCTCCGCCTCACAGTGCGTGCAGATGCACTCACACCTGCCTGCTGCCATTCCTGAGCAAGCTCTGCACTGCTGGTAGCCCGATCCCGCAGCTGAAACACTTTTAAGAGACGGTCCTGGTGCTTGCTGGTCTTTCTTGGGCGCCCTGAAGCCTTTTTGGCAACAATGGAACCTCTCTCCTTGAAGTTCTTGATGATGCGATAGATTGTTGACTGAGGTGCAATCTTTCTAGCTGCGATACCCTTCCCTGTTAGGCCATTTTTGTGCATTGCAATGATGACTGCACGTGTTTCTTTAGAGATAACCATGGTTAACAGAAGAGAAACAATGATGCCAAGCACCAGCCTCCTTTTAAAGTGTCCAGTGGTGTCATTCTTACTTAATCATGACAGATTGATCTCCAGCCATGTCCTCATCAACACCCACACCTGTGTTAATGTAGCAATCACTGAAAATTGGTTAGCTGGTCCTTTTAAGGCAGGGCTACAATGATGTTGAAATGTGTTTTGGGGGATAAAGTTCATTTTCTAGCCAAATATTGACTTTGCAAGTAATTGCTGTTAAGCTGATCACTCTTTATAACATTCTGGAGTATGTGCAAATTGCCATTAGAAAAAGTGAAGCAGTAGACTTTGTAAAAATTAATATTTATGTCATTCTCAAAACTTTTGGCCATGACTGTACAGATATATGGTATACCACTCAATATTGTTTACCTGATATGAGTCAGGAGTGCACCCAGTACGTCCACCCCGACGCGCGTTTCGGCGTGTGTGCCTTTCTCAAGGGTGATGGGAAAGGGGGAAGTGAAAGGTTATAAAAGCACCACATCCACCAATGTGCAGCAGGAAAATGGACCACATGATCAAAATGAGTGATGACCGCAATGACGAGCAGGTGTAGAAGCCAATCTGATAATAATCATGCTGTTTGGACGCAAAAGTTACATCATCATAGTGCGCTTCACATGTCTCTGACAGTACGCTCAGTATTTTAGGGGTCCTGATGTAAAATATGAGAATATTCATGCTCTACATTGTTCTTGGACACTCTATACTGGGATCAGAAAGGGAACTTTGTCATCAGTTCTAAACTGACAGAACAAATTAAATAGTTTTTTTGCTTTTTAGAGGTCACCTGCCACATGTTCCCCTCTCCAGATGTAAAGGTAGAGCATGGAAATTTCTTAGTGATTTGTGGAAGAGTGTAAGGAAAGTAAACGATGGGAGGATTTGGGTGATGGCTCATTTTACAAATGTCAGACTGCAGACATAGTCACAAGTACCAAAGAGGAACACCATTTCTAAACCCAGTATCCACCTGCAGCAAGGCAGGGGAACGAGTAGAGAAATGTTCATCCCCTCCCAGAATTACAGGAAGAATTGACCACATATCCGGAATCTTTGTGGTCCACAGGACCTGCAGATGTGGGATTGATAAAAGGAGTGATTATGCCTTGTCCCAGCTCACCTTGTAACACAACCTTGCTTCCAGTCAGGAGGGCGCCCCATCTGTTAGATGGCACTTGGTGCAGGAACTTCAGGCTGTAACAAGGCTGTGATTCCAATAGCCCCCACAGTGCCAGACCCTCATACTCCTCTAAATGACTGGAGGCCGGAAAATAAGGTCTTTACAGTGATAGATATCAGGAACCGCCTTCTTCAGCATCCCTGGTACATCCAGATCGCCAGTCTTGGTTGGCATTTACTTATAAGAGGTAAAGATATACATTCACCAGAATCCCACAAGGGTACTGTGAATCACCTACTATTGTTTCCCAGGTAATGTCGGCTAACCTAGCTCAATGTGAGCCACCAGAAGGTAGCCAGATACTCTTATATGTGGATGACGGGCTATTGGCATCAGACAATGGGATTTGTAAGATACCAAAGCCTTACTATGGTGCTTGTGGAAGTGAAAGAATAAACTAAAAGTTGAAATAAAATAAATGGGTAACAAAAGGGGTGATCTTAAAAGATGGCCTATAGGTATAAACTGCCCATTAACCTCCTAAGATATGGCACAGTATTGAGCCTTGGCATAAGCCATGCATCAACAGGAGGGATGGTAGAGATCAATATCTAAGGTATTTACAACGTATGGTTTTACTATTAAAAATTTTTGTATAACCTACATTACTTGTGCAAAAAATAATTCCTAAGGGAACCTGAGGCCAAAGAGAGGACAATCTCATCACCCTGAATACTTATTCCAACACATTTGTATGGATTTTATTGAACTGAACAAGTGTGAGGGAAAAAAGTACTGCCTTGTCATTATAGATGCTTTCAGCAGGTGGTTTAAGGTTTCTCCAGCTGTTCACCCTGACGCTTTAACGTAGTGAAGGCCTTTCTAAAGGAAATCATACCCAGATTTGGGGTTCCAGAAAAAAATATAGTGACAATGGTCCACACTTGTAGTAATATCATTATTATTATAAAACACTGTCAACTGAATTAAAAAAAAATCCAGTGTGCCGATCATCCTCAGACCGCCGGACTGGTTGAGAGACACAACAGGATCTTGGAAAATAAGTTGAGAAAAACCATGCAGGAAACAGGGAAAAATTGGTTGTACTAAACATGCATGTCACCCACATCTGTAGGCTGACGCCCTTTGAAATTATATACGGGAGACCCTTTCTGTTACCTCAGCTAAAACCCTTTAGAAGGATAGATGAGAAAGTTGATTGTATATTAGCAGAATATATGGCCAAGATATTAACTCGCAAAGAAGTTTCTACTCCTAATTTTGTTCCAGGATTCCAGGAAACCTACAGATTGAGTCCTTGTGAAGGTATAAAGAAGAAACACTGGCACCATCCTAAGTGGGAAGGTCCTTACCAAGTCCTCTTGACTACTCCAACTGCAGTCAAGATTCCTGGATCCTTCTCTCACACTGCAAACTTGCCAGACAGGTAGGGACAGAGCAGGATCTGACTTGATTGTCAAAGTCCAGCTACAAAGGGGAGTTTTTCATAAGGGAAAACTCGTCTCAAACTGGTGAAGACTCCCATTCATCCCCTCCCGGCAGGACAGTCAGATCTAGGTTGGTACATCAGGGTTAGTCCCATGTATAGTCGTCATAACCATAGTGATGGGAGATTGGTCCAGGGCGGTGGAATGGTTTCAGATTTAAGACCTTGAATCTTACTTTTGAAATCGGGGCAGGAGGCCACCATGTAGTCGGATTTCTGTACTGTTAGTATTAACAGGAGTTGCAGGGAATAGGGAACAAGCTACTCTCAAACTAAGCTAGAAGCAGCGGTCGTGATTAAGTATTGGTCCTGGTGTTATAATGCTCTATTATAGCGGCCAGGGGGGACACGAATGTGTCTGTGTTTAGCCTAGCAGGACATGTGTAACTGGTAAAGCAGCATGGACAAGTGTGGCCTGAAACTATAGGTATAAGCCTTATGGCTACACAAATTTAAAAGCCAGACTCTCCATTAGGAGAGGGTAGACCTCCCCCTGCACAAATAGTAAAACCCAAGATGAGTGATCAAAGGTCATAGAAGCTGATGTATCAGGAACAGACCCAATAGGACATTTCTACACAGAAGTTCAGAATAATACCAAACAAAGACCCAAGGAAGGTATGCCAGAAAGAACCTTAATAGAGTCCATAGGGCCCATAGTTAGATTGTCTAACCTAACTTATGAAGATAAACCAGCTCTAGAGACCGGCTATGAGGAGAAGAATGAATGGTTAGAATGGCTTAAATACACTGCAAAAAAAGCCTTAAAATTAAATTGTACAGCTTCTGCAGTAGCCAGACCACAGTCGAGAACTGTCCCTTTTCCCTTCAATGATCAGGAAGATCTAGAAGGGTTACAGTGTATAATTAAGTTATAGAGTAAGACTTAGGTCCCCTCAGAAAGGGAAGGAAAATGTTATTTTTATTTCCCCCACTTGAAAAACCAGATATCCCACCACAGGTGATTGCTAATCCTGGTAAGTATACTTGTTTTAGTCTTCCAGGGCATGGGCACGACTTCGGAGAACTCCAAGGCAACTCTTGTAGAGAACATATCATTGTCTCCCATTAGGCCAAATACTCAGCCATATGGTCAGACCAGACTACACTGAGAGCGGATATATGGTGGTTATGCAGTGACAAAAGAATAAGAGCCAGACTACCACATGGTTCCTGAGGGGATTGAGCGGTGGTCCAGCTAATCATGCTGTTCCACCTGTTGTCAACAGGAATATGGCCAAAGGTGCGTAGTGGGAAGAGACAGAAGCGTGAAACCCCCACAAGGATCCTTTGATTCTAGTATCTACATGGATGACATTGGAGTTCCCAGGGGAGTGCCCAACGAGTACCAGGCTAGGAACCAGGTAGCATCCGGATGGGAATCCATAATCTGGTGGGTGACTATAAATAAGAATGTAGATTGGATAAACTACTATAACCAGCAGAGGTTTGTTAATTATACCCGAGATGCAGTTAAGGGGATAGCTGAGCAATTAGGACCAACTTCTCTCATGACTTGGCAGAATAGGATGGCATTAGACAAGCTCTTAGCATAAAAGGGAGGTGTATATAAAATGTTTGGAGGATTTTGTTGCACCTTTATCCGTAATAATACAGCTCCTGATGGAAGTATCTCCAAAGCTCTTGATGGACTGACTGCCCTGTCTAATGAATTAGCTGGAAACTCTGGATATGACGACATATTTACTTCCTGGACTGAAGGATGGTTTGGGAAATGGTCCGGATTATTCACTTCTGTGTTGATATCTCTGATTGACTCTGCCATAACAAATACTTTTTGTCAAGGAATGGAGACTTCGGAATCCAATGAAAGAATGGAAATTTTTGGACTCAATGATAAATATTCTAAACATAATACTCTCCCTCGAGATGATATGAAGATCTGTGAAATCTGTCAAAAGAAATCTGCCCCTGATGTGTACAGATAAATTATTTTATTCCAAGATGAAGGAATGTTATAATAATTGTAATAAAGTCCTTTCTGTTTGATATGTATATATATATATATATATATATATTATATATATATATATAATTGCATGTATGACATTTCTGTTCCTAGACTTAGACACTCTTTTCAGCTGCCGTATTGTGAAGACACGGGTGTAACTTTTGTGAATGCTTAGTTGGCTTTCCTAGTCTTACGTACAAATAAAGGTGTCATCCGTTTCTCTCCTCTGGTAACGTAGATAAGGATTGCTGACAGTTAAGCATATTCCAACACGTGAACTATTTTACAAATTTGTATTTTGAACGCCCTTCTGTTCTATTTAACTCACATAATCTGTATTGGGGCAGACAGGTGACTGCTCACATCATTCTCTCTCCATGCCGGCATGATCAATAAAGAACTTATCATCTTACATATTCAGGTCTGGACGATTTCTAAAAGGAAGAATAAAACTCCACTGACAGTCTCTCCGCAATCATTTACTCCTCTAGACGCTTATTACAGGGAATGACACTATGATGACTGTTTTCTGGGAGAGACACAGGTAAAATGTGACTAATGTCGCAGTTTGAATATAAACTTAGATTTTTCTGTATTTTTTCTGACTTTACATTGTGGGTTATGAGTAGTGTTGAGCATTCCGATACCGCAAGTATCGGGTATCGGCCGATATTCGCTGTATCGGAATTCCGATACTTAGTTCCGATATTTTTCCAATATCGTATACCGGAATCGGAAGTTCCCATAATTCTTTGAGAGGCAATGTGATTTTAGTCAGCCAATGAGGAATCTTATGAAGTGTGGGCACATCCTGTAATGCTGCGGTCATCTTAACTAATGGCATGGCTGTGATTGGCTGCTGAAATGATGTCAGAATGCACTATAAAAGGCGCCGTCGCCATTTTAGCGTCACTGTGCTGTGAACTCAGTTAGGGACAGAACGCTGTTCTGCTGACTTTGAGGGACAGTTAGACATTGCGATTTTGTGTACTGTGCTTTAGGCAGGCTAGTTTACCAACCGCTGTGTAAAGCTTCCTTTTGCCAGTGTTGTTTTAACAGCTCTGTGCAAGGTGTGTGTGAGAGTGCAGGTGACGCTGCAGTTTGCTCTGCATCCACCACTGTTTGTAGGCATCTGCACGTGTCACTCACTGACTCTTTTTTTTATTTTATTTTGTGGAATTGGTGCAGCTCCATTATATTTGAAAAAAATCTAATCTATTAGTGTGACGCGCTTCCATCCGTATACAATACATTGGTTGCAAACACTATAGAAGTACAGAAAGGAGCCTTTCACAGATAGTGAACAGTTGTGTTTCAGTGTTCACTGCAGTCTGTGAGGTTTTGATTTTTTGAGTGCAGATCACGCTCCAGTTAGTTCTTCAACCACTGCTGGTTGTAGTCTGCTGAGCGTGTGTCACTGCCTCATCCTTCACATTTTTCTCTAATTGGTGCTGCTCCATTATATTTGAAAAAAATCTAATCTATTAGTGTGACGCGCTTCCATCCGTATACAATACATTGGTTGCAAACACTATAGAAGTACACAAAGGGCCTTTCACAGCTACTGAACAGTTGTCTGCAGTGTTCACTGCAGTCTGTGAGCTTTTCATTTTTTGAGTGCAAATTACGCTCCTGTTAGTTCTTCAACCACTGCTGGTTGTAGTCTGCTGAGCGTGTGTCACTGCCTCATCCTTCACATTTTTCTCTAATTGGTGCTGCTCCATTATATTTGAAAAAAATCTAATCTATTAGTGTGACGCGCTTCCATCCGTATACAATACATTGGTTGCAAACACTATAGAAGTACACAAAGGAGCCTTTCACAGCTACTGAACAGTTGTCTGCAGTGTTCACTGTAGTCTGTGAGCTTTTCATTTTTTGAGTGCAAATTACGCTCCAGTTAGTTCTTCAACCACTGCTGGTTGTAGTCTGCTGAGCGTGTGTCACTGCCTCATCCTTCACATTTTTCTCTAATTGGTGCTGCTCCATTATATTTGAAAAAAATCTAATCTATTAGTGTGACGCGCTTCCATCCGTATACAATACATTGGTTGCAAACACTATAGAAGTACAGAAAGGAGCCTTTCACAGATAGTGAACAGTTGTGTTTCAGTGTTCACTGCAGTCTGTGAGGTTTTGATTTTTTGAGTGCAGATCACGCTCCAGTTAGTTCTTCAACCACTGCTGGTTGTAGTCTGCTGAGCGTGTGTCACTGCCTCATCCTTCACATTTTTCTCTAATTGGTGCTGCTCCATTATATTTGAAAAAAATCTAATCTATTAGTGTGACGCGCTTCCATCCGTATACAATACATTGGTTGCAAACACTATAGAAGTACACAAAGGAGCCTTTCACAGCTACTGAACAGTTGTCTGCAGTGTTCACTGTAGTCTGTGAGCTTTTCATTTTTTGAGTGCAAATTACGCTCCAGTTAGTTCTTCAACCACTGCTGGTTGTAGTCTGCTGAGCGTGTGTCACTGCCTCATCCTTCACATTTTTCTCTAATTGGTGCTGCTCCATTATATTTGAAAAAAATCTAATCTATTAGTGTGACGCGCTTCCATCCGTATACAATACATTGGTTGCAAACACTATAGAAGTACAGAAAGGAGCCTTTCACAGATAGTGAACAGTTGTGTTTCAGTGTTCACTGCAGTCTGTGAGGTTTTGATTTTTTGAGTGCAGATCACGCTCCAGTTAGTTCTTCAACCACTGCTGGTTGTAGTCTGCTGAGCGTGTGTCACTGCCTCATCCTTCACATTTTTCTCTAATTGGTGCTGCTCCATTATATTTGAAAAAAATCTAATCTATTAGTGTGACGCGCTTCCATCCGTATACAATACATTGGTTGCAAACACTATAGAAGTACACAAAGGGGCCTTTCACAGCTACTGAACAGTTGTCTGCAGTGTTCACTGTAGTCTGTGAGCTTTTCATTTTTTGAGTGCAAATTACGCTCCAGTTAGTTCTTCAACCACTGCTGGTTGTAGTCTGCTGAGCGTGTGTCACTGCCTCATCCTTCACATTTTTCTCTAATTGGTGCTGCTCCATTATATTTGAAAAAAATCTAATCTATTAGTGTGACGCGCTTCCATCCGTATACAATACATTGGTTGCAAACACTATAGAAGTACACAAAGGGGCCTTTCACAGCTACTGAACAGTTGTCTGCAGTGTTCACTGTAGTCTGTGTGTAAGGTTCTGTGTATATGTTTCTGAAACTCAGTTTGTTCGTCAGCCATTTTACTTTCTGTTTTGCTGCAGCTATCTTGCCCTCAGTCAAAATGGAGTTTCCAGCTTGCATGTTCCCGCCCTGATTCTCTCCGTTTGCTTCTTAAGCAGCCACAGCTGAGCAATCAGTGCTTCAGAATCTAGCCTGCAGTGAACCTGTGACTTGACTCCTGTAAGCCTTGGACCTTGTACTCCAGCTATTCCTACTGAGGAACTCTGAAGCACTTGTGGACTGTGAACCCTGCTCTTTGAAAGACCCACGTTTGCATGGACTTACGGTAACAGAGAAGAAGATCCTGAATCTGTGTTGGAGAGTGATTTGCTGAGCTTAGTTTACTCTGGCCTGCTGTGTCTCCTGCTTCTGTGTCTGCAAACTGTGTGACTATTTCTGCCAGCTTGTATGAAGTAATACAGGACTTTTTCTATATCAAACCTGTGTCTCATGTATGTTCATCGCACCCAAGCACAAGACGCTATATGAACTGTACTACATACATTACAAGATTCTGAAGCCAAAACGTTAGTGTCTGCTGGGTCTGGAAGGCTGTGTCTGCTGTAACTGTGGATATCAGACGTCCGGTTGTACTTTCTGTGATGACAGTGGTTGTGACTTCTCACAACCATTCCAGGTGAGCAGTTCCCTTAATTTTTTTTCTCTCTGCAGTGTTGCCACAGGTGAACACTATTGTTTTTTTTTTCTCCTCTCCTCTTCTTCCAGTAATCCTGTCTTAAAAGATCTGGAAAATGGAGGCCCGCATAAAGGAACTTTGCGGAGTGACTGATAATATCCTTGCAGATTTGCAGAATATAAAGACCCGTTTTACAAACCTACAGGATCTCACTAATCACAATTTGCAAGTGTTTGGACAGACTGCCCAGGATTTGCGAGCCAGGATTGAGGTTCTAGAGGGGCGAGTCCAGGCTCCTGCCGTAGCCCCGAGTGCTGGGATTCCCAAGTTGCCCCCTTTTCGTTTTGGCGGTGAACGTGAGAAATTCAGGGGATTTATTAATCAATGCAATCTTTTTTTTTCTGCACATGCTTCACAATTTCCCACTGAACGATCTAAGGTGCTTACTATAATTATGTTGCTTACCAACAAGGCTTTGATGTGGGCAAACCCTCTGATTGAGACTGAGGATGATTGTTTGAATCACCTTGATGATTTTATTTCAGCCATGGGGCAGGTGTTTGATGACCCCAATCGAGGTGCAACAGCTGAAGCAGCCATGTTAGCTTTGCGCCAAGGTAAGCACTCGGTAGCTGAATATGCCTTGGATTTCAGGAGATGGGCCCTTGATACCACCTGGGACAGTTCCGCCAAAAAATCTATTTTTCGAAAGGGTTATCTCCACTGATTAAGGATGAACTTGCTCGTGCCGACCCTCCCACTGCGTTAGGTGACTTTATTAACTACTGCATCCGTATTGATACTCGTCTGACTGAACGCAGGCAAGAGAGATGGTTCGAAAGCAATCGTACTAACCTTTTCCTACCTTCCTCTCCAGCTAAGGAACCTTTGAGTAGGATTACACGGGAACCTGAACCTGAACCCATGCAGGTAGACTCTTTACAACGACGGGCTAGTGATGCACGCAAGGAACATCGTTTTAAGGAGAATCTATGTTTCTATTGTGGTAAGTCAGGGCACTTCATTATAAACTGCCCCAGCCGTTCTCGTAAGACTACTGCAGCACTCATTCATTGTGAGTGTTGCGAGAGGGGATCTGTCAGGTCCGAGCCTCAGGCTCCAGAGAGATCTGCAGCAACAGATCTTGATTTCTCGGACTTAAACTCCGTTACCTCTGAGGACGTTGACTGTGTAAACGCTGCCATTTTTCAAGTTTCCTCAGCAGTGTCCCAGCTGAGTTGTAAGAAAAACAATTCTCATTGCTTTCTTTCCATCAAACTCTGGGTTGACTCAGCTTGGGTGTCTAGCTCTGCTATGATCGACTCAGGGGCAAGTGGAAATTTTATGGATGTCTCCTTTGCTCTGAAACAGGGAATACGTTCAGTGAAGAAGGCTACTCCAGTACAGATGGAAACTGTGGATGGCTCCCTGCTGACCTCTGGACCAGTGGATCAGGAAACAGAGCCTTTGAAGGTTCTTATGGGTAAAGATCATCAAGAGAAACTATCCTTTATGCTTATCTCTTCTCCCCACTTTCCCATTATTCTAGGGCTACCATGGCTGCAGGCTCAGAATCCTACCATTAACTGGGAGACCAAGGAATTACACTTTCCAGAGAAACAGATGAGTCCAAAAGTTTCAGCTTGCTCTGTTCCTAAAGGAACCATGTCAGTCCCTGAACTACCAGCTGTATACCAGGACTATGTGGATTTATGTGACAAGAAGAACGCTGACCAGCTTCCTCCTCACCGTCCATATGATTGTCCAATTGAATTATTGCCTGGAGCAGAGATACCTTTTGGTAAGATCTACCCCCTGGCGGGCCCAAGCTAAAGGCTTTAAAAGATTACATAGACGAAAATCTAGCCAAGGGCTTCATACGCCCCTCTTCATCTCCTGCAGGTGCACCCATCTTCTTTGTAAGAAGAAAGATGCATCTCTGAGACCATGCGTCGACTATAGGGAACTCAATAAGGTTACTATTAGAAACCGTTATCCATTGCCTTTAATCCCTGAGTTATTGGAGAGAGTGCGACATGCCAAAATTTTTTCTAAACTAGATCTTCGTGGGGCCTATAACTTAGTCCGTATTAGACCTGGGGATGAATGGAAGACTGCATTCAGGTCACGCTATGGACACTTTGAATATCTAGTTATGCCTTTTGGTCTGAGTACCGCCCCAGCCACTTTCCAACACTTGGTGAATGACATCTTCAGGGATCTCCTAGATACATTTGTGGTAATTTATTTGGATGATATTCTAATTTTTTCTAACTCCACAGAGGAACATCATGGACATGTGAGAATGGTCTTGGAACGTCTAAGACAAAATCATCTTTACATCAAGCTTGAAAAGTGTGAATTCCATAAGACCGAAATTCAATTTCTGGGGTATGTACTGTCTACACAAGGAATTAGTATGGATGGAAGCAAAACCCAAGCCATCAAGGATTGGCCAAGCCCTAGAAATGTGAAGGAGGTACAGCGCTTCATCGGGTTTGCCAACTTCTATAGACGTTTCATTAGAAATTTCTCTGAGGTAGTGTCACCTATCACCCAACTTACCCGGAAGGAGTCTAAGTTCTCCTGGACTCCCCAAGCCCAGGAAGCATTTTCCCGTCTAAAAGATAAATTTACCACTGCACCTATTCTAGTACATCCCAACCCCGAGCTTGCCTTCATAATAGAGGTGGATGCTTCAGACTGTGCCTTGGGAGCTATACTCTCTCAGAGAACAGGTGAGAAGAATGTCTTGCATCCCTGTGCCTTCTTTTCCCAGCAGTTGTCTTCGGCTGAGAGGAACTACGATGTGGGCAATAGAGAGTTGTTGGCCATTATTGCCGCCTTCAAAGAATGGAGACACCTTCTTCAGGGAGCTGCACAGCAAATAGTCGTTCTGACAGACCATCGTAACCTTGAGTTTATCAGGTCGGCTAAGTGCCTGACTCCTCGCCAGGCTCGCTGGAATCTTTTCTTAAACCAATTTAATTTTATCATTTCTTATAGACCAGGATCGCGCAATGGAAAGGCTGATGCACTCTCTAGGATTTACTCAGCAGAGACACGTCCAATTACTCCTTCTAAGACTATTCTTCCTGACTCTAGATTCCTAGGAGTAATTCATAATCAAGACCTACTTAAGGACATCAAGGAAGCATACCATGCGGATTCCTTTTTGGCACAACCTCCAAGGGACGTAATTCTTGTCTTTAAGAATGGTGTATGGATTCAGGGACAACGCCTGTATATTCCTGAAACAGTCAGATTGAGAGTATTGCAACTCATTCACGATTCCAAGATAGCTGGGCATAGAGGAATTCTTAAGACACAGGAGTTTCTTTCTCGTTTCTTTTGGTGGCCCACTAGCAGGAAGGATGTTTTAAACTATGTCACTTCTTGTGAAGTCTGTGCAAGATGCAAAACACCTCGCTCCTCACCAACTGGTCTGTTACAGCCTCTTCCCACCCCGTCCCGCCCGTGGGGATCCATTTCTATGGACTTCATTGTGGAGTTACCAACCTCTCAAGGGAAGAACACCATTCTAGTGGTGGTTGACCGTCTAACAAAGGCAGCTCATTTTATCCCTTGTGTCGGCTTACCCACTGCAAAACAGACATCAGATTTGATGATTAAAGATGTGTTTCGCTTACATGGAGTACCGGATGAGGTTATTTCGGATCGAGGGGTGCAATTCACTTCTAGGTTTTGGCAAAATTTCTGTGCAGCATTGGACATTAAAGTAAACCTTTCTTCTGCTTTTCATCCCCAGACTAATGGACAGACCGAACGAACCAATCAAACCCTGGAGCAGTATCTTCGCTGCTTTATCTGCCACCTACAGGATGATTGGGTGGATCTACTTCCATTAGCTGAGTTCTCGTATAACAACTCTCAGAGTGCCTCCACTAAACAGTCTCCTTTTTACTCTAATCTAGGTTATCATCCTAACATTCTACCACGATTTCCCATAGAAACGCCTTTACCAGCAGTGGCTGAAAGAATCACGACTTTACAGAAGAATATGGATCTTCTAAAAGAAAATCTGGAATCGGCTCAGGAAAGGTACAAGAAAGCAGCAGATAAATTTCGTAAACCTGCACCAGCTTTCAAGGTAGGAGACTTGGTCTGGCTGTCAACCAGAAATCTTAAGTTAAGGATTCCATCGTCTAAGTTGGGACATAAGTACATTGGACCCTATAAAATCAGTAAAATTATAAGTGCCGTTGCTTGTCGTCTTCAACTGCCCAGAACTATGAGAATCCACCCTGTCTTTCATGTATCCCTACTAAAGGCTGCGACACCCAATACGTTTCCTGGACGTTCTTCTCCTTGCCCTGACCCAGTGCTAGTCGATGGTCAGGAAGAATTTGTGGTGGAAAGGATTTTAGATTCCAGGTTGTATAGAAATCAGTTACAATATCTGATTAAATGGCAGGGCTACCCAGTGGAGGACAACTCATGGGAACCAGTCAATAACGTTAATGCTCCTCGCTTGCTCCGTCAGTTTCATCAGAGGTACCCACACAAGCCTGGTCTGAGGTCATCCGGAGGTTGTCCCTAAGGGGGGAGTAATGTAAGGTTCTGTGTATATGTTTCTGAAACTCAGTTTGTTCGTCAGCCATTTTACTTTCTGTTTTGCTGCAGCTATCTTGCCCTCAGTCAAAATGGAGTTTCCAGCTTGCATGTTCCCGCCCTGATTCTCTCCGTTTGCTTCTTAAGCAGCCACAGCTGAGCAATCAGTGCTTCAGAATCTAGCCTGCAGTGAACTTGTGACTTGACTCCTGTAAGCCTTGGACCTTGTACTCCAGCTATTCCTACTGAGGAACTCTGAAGCACTTGTGGACTCTGAACCCTGCTCTTTGAAAGACCCACGTTTGCATGGACTTACGGTAACAGAGAAGAAGATCCTGAATCTGTGTTGGAGAGTGATTTGCTGAGCTTAGTTTACTCTGGCCTGCTGTGTCTCCTGCTTCTGTGTCTGCAAACTGTGTGACTATTTCTGCCAACTTGTATGAAGTAATACAGGACTTTTTCTATATCAAACCTGTGTCTCATGTATGTTCATCGCACCCAAGCACAAGACGCTATATGAACTGTACTACATACATTACACTGTGAGCTTTTCATTTTTTGAGTGCAAATTACGCTCCAGTTAGTTCTTCAACCACTGCTGGTTGTAGTCTGCTGAGCGTGTGTCACTGCCTCATCCTTCACATTTTTCTCTAATTGGTGCTGCTCCATTATATTTGAAAAAAATCTAATCTATTAGTGTGACGCGCTTCCATCCGTATACAATACATTGGTTGCAAACACTATAGAAGTACACAAAGGGGCCTTTCACAGCTACTGAACAGTTGTCTGCAGTGTTCACTGTAGTCTGTGAGCTTTTCATTTTTTGAGTGCAGATTACGCTCCAGTTAGTTCTTCAACCACTGCTGGTTGTAGTCTGCTGAGCGTGTGTCACTGCCTCATCCTTCACATTTTTCTCTAATTGGTGCTGCTCCATTATATTTGAAAAAAATCTAATCTATTAGTGTGACGCGCTTCCATCCGTATACAATACATTGGTTGCAAACACTATAGAAGTACACAAAGGGGCCTTTCACAGCTACTGAACAGTTGTCTGCAGTGTTCACTGTTCTGTGAGCTTTTCATTTTTTGAGTGCAGATTACGCTCCAGTTAGTTCTTCAACCACTGCTGGTTGTAGTCTGCTGAGCGTGTGTCACTGCCTCATCCTTCACATTTTTCTCTAATTGGTGCTGCTACATTATATTTGAAAAAAATCTAATCTATTAGTGTGACGCGCTTCCATCCGTATACAATACATTGGTTGCAAACACTATAGAAGTACACAAAGGGGCCTTTCACAGCTACTGAACAGTTGTCTGCAGTGTTCACTGCAGTCTCTGAGGAATAACCACACTTAGGCCTTATAACTTTTCTGACTTTCTTTATCAATCTACCAAGATGAAGAAGGCAGGGAGTAAGGCACGTGGTCGTGGCCGTGGAGTTTCAGCAGGGAGAGGACGTGGGGATTCTGTGGCTGCTGCCGCACCCAGTGACACAGCATCCACCAGTTTTCCCCGTGAGCGTTCCTTTATGCGCACTTTTGTAGGAGCTCAGCGTACCCCCCTGCTGCGGGAAGAACAAATTGAAGCCATTGTTGGTTGGATGGCAGCCAATGCATCGACTTCAATTGCTTCCACCTCCTCTCAGGACCACAGCACTGTTGAACAACCATCTGTCTCTTCACCGCCTGCCAAATTGCCCAGGCAGTCAGAGAGTTCTGAACTGGAGCCAGCTGAGTCTCTGCTTCTGTTCTCAGAATCTGTTGGCTTGCAAACAGGGGCCCAGCCAAGCAGCATTCTGGAATGTGAAGAAGAGGCAGTATGCAGTGATGCGCAACAGCTGTGTCTCTCTGAATCTGAAGAGGCGGGTGAGCCAGTGCCGATGGTCAGCACACCGCAGAACGCATCTGATGATGATGAGACTCAGTTGCCAGTTTCTGTTGAGCATGGTGCTGGCCAGACCACCCAACAACAGCAGGTGTTGGAAGAGGTAGTGGTGGAGATGATGAGGTCCAAGACCCAACATGGCGTGAGGAACAGGAAGGTGGTGGGAGCAGCTCTGAGGAAGAGATTGCACCAACGGTCCAAACAGTAGGGAGAGGTAGGCTGCAGACTCGCTTGCCTGTAGCCTCCAGTTTGGCACCCGTTCGGAGCAGTTCTGTTCCAACAGCCAAACCGGGCGCTCCCAGGACTTGCTCTGCGTGGTCCTTTTTTGATACAGTTGCAGATGATATTTGCTATGTCAAATGCAAGCTGTGTAATCAAAAAGTAAAAAGAGGTAAAAGTGTCAGTAACCTTAATACCACAAATATGTGGAAACATGTGCGGTCAAAGCACGTGGTTGAGTTACAAAGACACACTGGAGATGTAGGCCAACCTACAGCAGCACCTACATCTTCAGCTCGTGTTGGAGCCTCTTCCTCCAGCTCACACACAGCTGGTTCGGCTTCCTCACAGGATCGCCATGGAAGAACCTCTGTCACTGTTGTCCAGAGACCCAGTGTTATTCCACCCACAGCTGCAAGTTCCCTGTCATCCTCACACTCCCAGGCCACAAAACAGCCATCGGTAGCACAGGCATGGGATAAAAGACGGCCATACTCGGCAAACCATCCACGAGCACAGGCTCTGAATGCTGGCATTGCAAAACTCCTGTCCCTTGAAATGCTGTCATTCAGGCTGGTGGAGACTGACAGTTTCCGTAACTTAATGGCATTGGCAGTCCCACAATACAATGTGCCCAGCCGATTTTATTTCAGCAGGCAAGCCGTCCCTGGTCTGCAAAAGCATGTTGAGGAAAAAATTAAACATGCGCTACTAAACGCCGTCAGTAGCAAGGTCCACCTGACCACCGATGCGTGGACCAGTACCCATGGCCAGGGACGATACCTTTCCCTCACTGCCCATTGGGTCAATGTTGTGGAGCCGGGTACAGATCTTGCGAGTGGCGCTGTACGTGTTCTGCCAACTCCAAGGATTGCAGGAATCAAGTCTGTCCACATTGACTCCTCCTCCTACTCCAGTTCCTCAGAATCATCGCTGCAGGAGCCGTCACGGTCTACCTCCACATGGACCCGTGAACGCTTATCTGATGCGACCGATATGAGCACAGCCGTGGCCAAACGTCAACAGGCCGTCCTGAAATTAATTTCCATGGGGAATCAAAGCCACACAGCGCAGGAGCTCTGGAATGCCATCAAGCAGGAGAGCGACGTGTGGTTTTTGCCACCGAATCTCCAGCCAGGCTTGGTAGTGTGTGACAATGGCCGAAATCTGGTGGCAGCTCTGGGCCTTGGCAACCTCACTCACATACCATGTCTGGCACATGTGCTCAACTTGGTCGTGCAGAGTTTTTTGAGGGACTATCCGGATCTTGATGCACTGCTGCACAAGGTCCGCCTAGAGTGCGCTCACTTGCGACGTTCCAGCATGGCCAGATCGCGCATTGCAGCTCTGCAATGCAGATTTCGCCTTCCTGAACATCGCATCATATGTGACGTACCCACCAGGTGGAATTCCACGTTACATATGTTGGAGCGGTTGTGTGAGCAGCAGCCAGCAGTAATGGAGTATCAGCTGCATCAGGCGCAATCAACTCGCATCTTGCGCCGTTCACACTTCACCACTACTGAGTGGGCCTCTATGAAGGACATCTGCCACGTTTTGCGTGCGTTTGATGAGTCAACGCGGATGGCGAGTGCAGATGATGCACTAGTCAGCCTGACTGTCCCCCTTATCTGCCTGCTTCAAAAAACACTGCAAGCACTAAGGGATGAGGTTTTGGAAGAGGTGGAGGATGAGGAGTCACAAATTCCATCACCTTCTGGACAGTCAGCGCAACGTGGTTCCTCACAAAGGGCTGGGCAGGGCTCACTTTGTGAGGAGGATGAGGAGGAGTCAATGGAGGAGGAAGACATCGCTCCAGAGGAGGTACACAACGCTCTAGTCAGTATGTAGAGCGAGGGTGGGGTGATGCAGAGCAGGCAGAGATGACGCCTCTTGCAGGGGACAGCGTTTCTTGGCCAGTTGGGAGTCTGCAGCACATGGTTGATTTCATGCTGCAGTGCCTGAGAAACAACCGCCGCATCGCCCACATTCTCACCACGTCTGATTATTGGGTGTACACCCTCCTAGACCCTCGCTACCGGGACAACTTACAAAGCCTCATCACACCGTTGAACCGGGAGTGTAAAATGCGGGAGTACCAAGACACACTGGTGCAATCCATAATGTTCTCCATTCCAGCCGAGAGCACTGCTGCTGCTACTGCTTTACAAAGCAGCTCTGTGCGTCGAGGCAGTGGAGACAGCTCTGCAACAAGAGGGAGCACAAGCAGCGCCTCTGCACAGGGCAAGACCAGTATGTTCCAAATGTGGCGAAGTTTTGTGGCAGCGCCACAAATGTCTACACCATCCGAGACGGCTCCAGTCAGCAGGAGGCAACGTTTCCGTAAGATGGTGACAGACTACATGTCTTTCCCTCTCAGTGTACTCCCAGATGGCTCTTCCCCATTCAAGTTTTGGGTCTCTAAGCTGGATACATGGCCAGAGCTTAGCCAGTATGCATTGGAGGTGCTGGCTTGCCCTGCTGCCAGTGTATTATCGGAGCGCGTCTTTAGTGCTGCAGGTGGTGTACTAACAGACCGTCGCATGCGACTATCCTCCGATAATGTAGACCGGCTTACTTTTCTGAAAATGAACAAGGCATGGATCTCGCCAGAATTTGTCTGTCCGTTTTCAGATTAAATAACTGGTTCGCAACATTATCCATGTCTCCTGTTATGTTCATCTTTCTACCACCTGAACTCTACTCCCTGGGCTACAACACTGCCAGTTGCTGCTCAGAAGTGTCGTGTCCACAGACCAATACACAAGCTATAGTGTTAGTGGGGTTCAGTAACGCCAGCTGTTCCCCTGCTGTGTGTCCGGCAAGAAGTCTCCTGTTCCCTACACATGCACAGAAAAAACCCATGTCGAACATGCTCCAAATAGGGAAGAGCCGTCACCCTGATTGTTATGCTTAAAACAGGAAATTGTGAAGTTTTCCAGGCCTAGAATGATAAATTTTTATGACAAATATGGACAAATAATAATTTGTCATCACAGCGCATATCTGCACATGTCTATTAGAAATGGTAACAAAAACTAAAACATAGTCTTCACTTTTTGAAATTAATGCATAAAAGTACATTTCATACTTATCAATTAATGCTTTTTAACCCCTTCATGACCCAGCCTATTTTGACCTTAAAGACCTTGCCATTTTTTGCAATTCTGACCAGTGTCCCTTTATGAGGTAATAACTCAGGAACGCTTCAACGGATCCTAGCGATTCTGAGACTGTTTTTTCGTGACATATTGGGCTTCATGTTAGTGGTAAATTAAGGTCGATAATTTTTGCGTTTATTTGTGAAAAAAATGGAAATTTGGAGAAAATTCTGAAAATTTTGTAATTTTCAAATTTTTAATTTTTATTCTGTTAAACCAGAGAGTTATGTGGCACAAAATAGTTAATAAATAACATTTCCCACATGTCTACTTTACATCAGCACAATTTTGGGAACAACATTTTTTTTTGTTAGGAAGTTATAAGGGTTAAAAGTTGACCAGCGATTTCTCCTTTTTACATCAAAATTTACAAAACCATTTTTTTTAGGGACCACCTCACATTTGAAGTCACTTTGAGGGGTCTATATGGCAGAAAATACCCAAAAGTGACACCTTTATAAAAACTGCACCCCTCAAGCTACTCAAAACTACATTCAAGAAGATTATTAACCCTTCAGGTGCTTCACAGGAACTAAAGCAACGTGGAAGGAAAAAATGGACATTTTAATTTTTCCAACAAAAATTTTCTTTTAGCATCAATTTTTTTCATTTTTACATGGGCATCAGGATAAAATGGATCCTAAAATTTGTTGGGCAATTTCTCCTGAGTACACAGATACCTCATATGTGGTCATAAACCACTGTATGGGCGCACAGCAGGGCTTAGAAGGGAAGGAGCGCCATTTGACTTTTTGAATAGAAAATATGCTGGAATATTTAGCGGTTGCCATGTCACATTTGGAGAGTCCCTGTGTGCCTAAACATTGGAGCTCCCCCACAAGTGACCCCATTTTGGAAACTAGACCTCCTAAGGAACTTATCTAGATGCATAGTGATCACTTTGAACCCCAAGGTGCTTCACAAATTGATCTGTAAAAAAAAGAAAGTACTTTTTTTTCACAAAAATTTTCTTTTAGCCTCAGTTTTTTTCATTTTCACATGGGCAACAGTATAAATTGGATCCTAAAATTTGTTGGGCAATATCTCCTGAGTACACAGATACCTCATATGTGGTCATAAACCACTGTTAGGGCGCACGGCAGGGCTCAGAAGGGAAGGAGCGCCATTTGACTTTTTGAATAGAAAATATGCTGGAATATTTAGCGGTTGCCATGTCGCATGTGGAGAGTCCCTGTGTGCCTAAACATTGGAGCTCCCCCACAAGTGAACCCATTTTGGAAACTAGACCCCCTAAGGAACTTATCTAGATGCATAGTGAGCACTTTGAATCCCCAGTTGCTTCACAAATTGATCCGTAAAAAAAAGAAAGTACTTTTTTTTCACAAAAATTTTCTTTTAGCCTCAGTTTTTTTCATTTTCACATGGGCAACAATATAAATTGGATCCTAAAATTTGTTGGGAAATTTCTCCTGAGTACACAGATACCTCATATGTGGTCATAAACCACTGTTTGGGCGCACGGCAGGGCTCAGAAGGGAAGGAGCGCCATTTGACTTTTTGAATGGAAAATATGCTGGAATATTTAGCGGTTGCCATGTCGCATTTGGAGAGTCCCTGTGTGCCTAAACATTGGAGCTCCCCCACAAGTGACCCCATTTTGGAAACTAGACCCCCTAAGGAACTTATCTAGATGCATAGTGAGCACTTTGAACCCCAGGTGCTTCACAAATTGATCCGTAAAAAAAAGAAAGTACTTTTTTATCACAAAAATTTTCTTTTAGCCTCAGTTTTTTTCATTTTCACATGGGCAACAGTATAAATTGGATCCTAAAATTTGTTGGGCAATTTCTCCTGAGTACAAGATACCTCACATGTGGTCATAAACCTACTGTTTGGGCGCACGGCAGGGCTCAGAAGGGAAGGAGCGCCATTTGACTTTTTGAATGGAAAATATGCTGGAATATTTAGCGGATTGCCATGTCGCATTTGGAGAGTCCCTGTGTGCCTAAACATTGGAGCTCCCCCACAAGTGACCCCATTTTGGAAACTAGACCCCTAAGGAACTTATCTAGATAAATAGTGAGAACTTTGAACCCCAGGTGCTTCACAAATTTAGATACCGTAAAAAAAAGAAATACTTTTTTTCTCAAAAAATATTTCTTTTAGCCTCAAGTTTTTTTATTTTCACATGGAACAGTAAAATTGGATCCCAAAATTGTTGTCATTGTTCCTGAGTACTAGAACCTCCATATGTGGGAAACACTGTTTGGGCCACGGCAGGGCTCAGGAAGGAGGATTTGCCCTTTGAATGGAATATGATGGAATTTGCGATTGCCATGTCGCATTTGAGAGCCCTGTGTGCCTAAACATAGAGCTCCCCCAAGTGACCCCATTTGGAAACTAGACGCCCTAAGAACTTATCTAGATGCATGTGAGACTTTGAACCCCCAGGTGCTTACACAGAAGTTTATAACGCAGGCCGGTGAAAATAAAAAAATCATTTTTTTTCTCAAAAACATGATTTTTAGCCCAATATTTTTTATTTTCCAATGGTTACGAGAGAAATTGACCCCAAAAGTTGTTGTCCAGTTTGTCCTGAGTACGCTAGTACCCATATGTGGGAGAAACACTGTTTGGCACACGTCGGGCTCGGATGGGAAGTGTGACGTTTGAAATGCCGACTTGATGGAATGGTCTTCGGCGTCATGTTACGTTTGCAGAGCCCTGATGTGCCTAAACAGTAGAAACTCCCACAAGTGACCCCATTTGGAAACTAGATCCCCCAAGGAACTCTTATTAGATGTGTGGATAGCACTTTGAAACCCCCAAGGGCTACACAGAAGTTTATAACGCCCGGGCATGAAATAAAAAAATCATATTTTTTCCACAATCAGGATCTTTTAGTCCCCAATTTTTTATTTTCCCAAGGGTAACATGAGAAATTAGACCCCAAAAGTTGTTGTCCAATTTGTCCTGAGTATGCTGATATCCCATATGTGGGAGAAAACTACTGTATGGGCACACGTCGGGGCTCGGATGGGAAGTAGTGACGTTTTGAAATGCCCACTTGATGGAATGGTCTTCGGGCGTCATGTTACGTTTGCAGAGTCCCTGATGTGCCTAAACAGTAGAAACTCCCCACAAGTGACCCCATTTTGGAAACTAGATCCCCAAGGAACTCCTATAGATGTGTGATAAGCACTTTGAATCTCCAAGTCCTTCACAGAAGTTTATAACGCAGAGCCGTGAAAATATAAAATCATTTTTTTTCCACAAAAATAATTTTTAGTCCCCAATTTTTTTTCCCAATGTTAACAGGAGAAATTAGAACCCCCAAAGTTGTTGTGCAATTTTTCCTGAGTACGCTGATACCTCATATGTGGGGATAAACCACTGTTTGGGCATACGTCGGGGCTTGGAATAAAGGGAGCACTGTTTGACTTTTTGAACGCAAAATTTGCAGGAATCAATGGTGGCGCCATGTCGCGTATGGAGACCCCCTGATGTGCCTAAATAGTGGAAACCCCTCAATTCTAACTCCAACACTAACCCCAACACACCCCTAACCCCAACCCTAACCCCTACACACACCTAACCCTAATACAAACCCTAATCATAACCCTAACCCCAACACACCCCTAACCCTAATCCCAACTCTAACCATAAACCTAACTACAAGCCTAACCCTAATTCCAACTCTAACCCTAATTCCAACCCTAACTCAAATTCCAACCCTAACCGTAATTCTAACCTTAACCCTAATGCTAACCCTAACCCTAGTTCTAACCCTAAGGCTGGGTTCATATTGCGTTTTACCAGCCCGTTCAACACGTAGCGTTGACCGCTGGTAACGGTATAGCATAATGCGATCGCGTTATGCTATACCCGCTAGCGCAGATGAATCAGCAGATTATCAGCTGCGGATCCGCAGCAAAATCAGTCGCGGATCAGCAGCAAAATCCGCCGCGGATCAGCAGCAAAATCCGCAGTGGATCAGCAGCGAAATCCGCCGCGGATCAGCAGCGAAATCAGCCGCGGATCAGCAGCGAAATCAGCCGCGGATCAGTAGCGAAATCAGCCGCGGATCAGCAGCGAAATCAGCCGCGGATCAGCAGCAAAATCAGCCGCGGATCAGCAGCGAAATCAGCCGCGGATCAGCAGCGAAATCAGCCGCGAATCAGCAGCGAAATCAGCCGCGAATCAGCAGCGAAATCCGCCGCGGATCCGCAGCGAATCAGCAGCAAAATCAGTCGCGGATCAGCAGCAAAATCCGCCGCGGATCAGCAGCGAAATCCGCCGCGGATCCGCAGCGAAATCAGTCGCGGATCCGCAGCGAAATCAGGAGCGGATCCGCAGCGAAATCCGCCGCGGATCAGTAGCGAAATCCGCCGCGGATCAGCAGCGAAATCCGCCGCGGATCAGCAGCGAAATCCGCCGCGGATCCGCCGCGAATCAGCAGCAAAATCAGTTGCGGATCAGCAGCGAAATCCGCCGCGGATCAGCAGCGAAATCAGCCGTGGATCCGCAGCGAAATCAGCCGCGGATCCGCAGCGAAATCCGCCGCGGATCCGCAGCGAAATCCGCCGCAAATCAGCAGCGAAATCAGCCGCGGATCAGCAGCGAATCCGCCGCGGATCAGCAGCGAAATCTGCCGCGGATCAGCAGCGAAATCCGCCGCGGATCAGCAGCGAAATCCGCCGCGGATCAGCAGCGAAATCCGCCGCGGATCAGCCGCGATATCCACCGCGGATCCGCAGCAAAATCAGCTGCGGATCAGCAGCAAAATCCGCTAGGAAAAAAAAAATATATATATTTTTTATTATTTGTCCCTACCTATGACGGGGGGGTTCATTTACTTTTTTTTTATTTTGATCACTGTGACAGTTTATCACAGTGATCAAAATAAATTTTTTTACAATGGAGGGCGCACTGCGCATGCGCCCGCCATTTTCCAAGATGGCGGCGCCCATGAAGAATCCCGGGCAGCCGCCGGGACGGATCCAGGGACATCGGTGGACCGGGAGAGGTGAGTAGGGGACGTCGGAAGGTGAGGGGGGGGTGATCGCAGGAGCAGGGGAGCAGACAGCGACGGCGGTGACCGATCGCTGCCATCTTTCGATGGCGGCGGCCGATCACCGCCGTGACATGGTGTGGGGGGGTCTGATCGCGGTCTCCAGCCATGGCAGATGCTATTGCAGCATTGGCCATGGCTAGATTGTAATATTTCACCAGTTTCATTGGTGAAATATTACAAATCGCTCTGATTGGCAGTTTCACTTTTAACAGCCAATCAGAGCGATCGTGGCCACGTGGGGGTTAAGCCAACCCCCCTGTGGTGATGCAGTAAGGGTCCTGTTACTGCGGGTCGGGTGACCTTTCAGTGACCCCGGACCCCCGACCCGCAGTAACATGATTTATAGCATGACGCCTACGTCGGCGTCATGGGTCGGGATGGCACAGGTTTTCATGACGCCGACGTCGGCGTCATGGGTCGGGAAGGGGTTAAGGAACTTTATCTGTACCTGTAAGATAATGCAGTCAATGGATGTACGAATCATAAAATCCTCATCATCATCATCACGAGTTTTATTTATGACAGACATTATAAAATACACATACTGATGCCAACTGTAACTTCACACACCATATATGAAATGGCCAGCATCTAAACCTGGTAATAATGTGCAATAATAAATTATTACATCTAGAAAGTGCATCATGCATACTGACAATAGGTAGTTATACCTGCAAGTGCTGTTGAAACAACCACAACAGATATAAATTAATAATGGTATATAGGTACCACAGTGCATAGTTACTCATGGACAATGTCGATGTAATACTGTACCTCAATAAAGTCAGCGTCAACCATTATGCTTGTTAGTCTTGTAGATTGTTAAAGAGGGAACGGTCTTTTTTTGTTGGTCATAGGTGGAGTATTAGACAGTAAATGATTACTGCTGTCGTATTTTTGGCGTCCCTAGGGCGCAATAACGCTGCGTAACGTCACATTTTATAGAGTCATCTAATTGACACACGCTACCCTACCCTATGCGTGACAGTAGGAAGGTAGTGTTGACGGATAAAGCCTTGCGCAACCAGACATGCTTTTACCCTCTTCAACACTGTACAAGCAAAAAATGCATGATTGCAGCCGCAGACTTTATTGACGTACAGTATAACATCGCCATTACCCATCAGAGGCTGTCCACTGTCTGATACAGACATAGAATATACCTTTGCTATCCGTAGCCTTTGTTTCACCTACACTTGCAGGCACACACTTAAATTGTGACAATGCATAATGTTTTTTTAAATGGTTATTTTTTATCGTACATTATTGTGTCATCACATTGATGAGTCCATGCTGGACATGTCATACATGCTGTACAAAGTAACGATTTTATTAACTTAAATAATTGAAATGTCTGTGACTGTCACATCTAAATTGCAATGATGATGATGATGAGTGACTATTACAAAATCCATTGTCTTCACTATGTTATGGTTTAACATAGCGTTCCTTAAGCATTATTCATAAATACAAAAATGGACTTTTATTCTTAAATTTACAACTAGTGTTGAGCGATATTGCTCGATATCTAAAAATATCGTATCGAAATTGTATCGCCGATAGCACTAAATATCGTCGATATCCGATTCCGATTGCGGAAGTCCAATGTAAGTCTATGGGAACAAAATATCGAAATTAAAAAAAAACATTCTTGCCTTGTTGGTTAATTGTACATGAAGGAAAACAACAAAGACTAATGTAGAATGTATTGGGGGAGGTTGAGGAGACATTAAAGGCATAGATGTTTAACCCAATCAAATGGAATAGCATTAATATTTTTTTTTTTTAAAGATGTTCTGATTGACGAAGAAATTGACAATGTTGTTAACCTTTTTTCTATTTTGGCAAATATGTATGTTTCACAACTTCCATGCTCTTCACCTTTTTAACTTTTGCCAGTGCCACACTTTCTCCTTCATAATCTTCAGCAGCAGCATCATCTTTCTCATCAAATTATTCTTCATCTTCACCTTCTTAATCTTCTTCTTAAACTTCTTGCTATTCATGTTTTTGTTTACATTACTCATATTGTTATTATTAAACTAATTAATCTTCTTCATATTCAAATTCTTCATCTTCTTCCTCTTCATCTTCATCATATTCTTATTTGTGACAGAGATTCCTGTACTTGTAATCTGTAAAAGTATGAATTGTTCATCCTTCCGTTCTTGCTGTCACAAAAGATTTAAATTACAACAGTATTTGTCCGTGTTCAGTTTAGCCTGCAGCAGCAGGCATTTTCCAGGGGCACCACGAGGAGGAACGGACTCACCCCCATACACTGCTTAGTCTTCTTCTGCTTAGAATTTAGAGCATATATTTTGCTCTTCATTTTGGTCTTATACTTCATGTTCTTCTGTTTTTTGATCTTTTGCTTATTGTTCTTCTGTCTCTTGTTCTGTATCTTGTAGTTTGTTTTAATCTTCTTTGTCCTGTTGGTGATCTTCTTCTGGGTAATCTTTTATTTTTTCTTTGTGATGGTGTTCAGGCTGGTTGGCTTCATGCTCGTCGTCCTTGTTGTCGTCATCTTCTTCTGGGTGGTCTTTAATGTCGTCTAATTTCCGAGAAACAGCTGACGTTACTGGAACCCTGACGAGTATCAGATGGAGCAAGAGACAATGGAAGTAACGAGGACCAGCTGACTGTGCTGGACCCCGGACGGGTAGCAGAAGGAAAAGAGGCAATGTCACAACCGAGTACCAGCTGACGTTACTGTGACACGGTTACTAAGCAGGAGGTACCTGTGCTCCAAAGCACTACCAAGGACCAGCAGACGTTGCTGGAACTCGGATACGGAGATGGAGGCACCTAGGCCAAAGGCACTGGGGAGAACCACTTGACGGTACTGGACCCCGGACGGGTAGCAGAAGGAAAAGAGGCAATGTCACAACCGAGTACCAGCTGACGTTACTGTGACACGGTTACTAAGCAGGAGGTACCTGTGCTCCAAAGCACTACCAAGGACCAGCAGACGTTGCTGGAACTCGGATACGGAGATGGAGGCACCTAGGCCAAAGGTACTGGGGAGAACCACTTGACGGTACTGGACCCCGGACGGGTAGCAGAAGGAAAAGAGGCAATGTCACAACCGAGTACCAGCTGACGTTACTGTGACACGGTTACTAAGCAGGAGGTACCTGTGCTCCAAAGCACTACCAAGGACCAGCAGACGTTGCTGGAACTCGGATATGGAGATGGAGGCACCTAGGCCAAAGGCACTGGGGAGAACCACTTGACGGTACTGGTCCCCGGACGGGTAGAAGAACGCACCCATGAAAATGTAAGTTGACAGGACGCAAGCCGTCCGCAGTTACCGAATCACACAGTCCTACAGTGGGTGCTTATCCTATTGTCACAATGGAAACCGCCTTTATTTACATATCCCACAGCACACATAGGAATCACCTAAACTGCAGGCACCATAGAGTCGGCTAACCCGAATGCAACACGACAGCACAACTTATTGGAGGATAATTGACGTTCACACTGCCAGGAAACAGCTGTCGTGCTGTAACCAGGCTGGCCAGGAGTCAGTACCCCTGCCAATTACTTACGAGCAACAAATGGCGGTGTTGTAGCCCAGGGAGTACAGTTCAGGTGGTAGAAAGATGAACATAACAGGAGACATGGAAAACGTTGCCAAACAGTTATTTAATCTGAAAACGGACAGGCAAATTCAGGTGAGATCCATGCCTTGTTCATTTTCAGAAAAGTAAGCCGGTCTACATTCTCTGAGGATAGTCGCATGCGACGGTCTGTTACTACACCACCTGCAGCACTAAAGACACGCTCAGATAATACACTGGCAGCAGGGCAAGCCAGCACCTCCAATGCATACTGGCTAAGCTCTGGCCATGTATCCAACTTAGAGACCCAAAATTTGAAAGGGGAAGAGGCATCTGGGAGTACACTTAGAGGGAAAGCCAAGTAGTCTGTCACCATCTTACGGAAACGTTTCTTCCTGGTGACTGGAGCCGTCTCGGATGGTGTAGACCTTGCTGGCGCTGTCACAAAACTTTGCCACATATTTAACATACAGTTCTTGCCCTGTGCAGAGGCGCTGCTTCTGCTCCCTCTTGTTGTAGAGGTGTCTACACTGCCTCGACGCACAGAGCTGCTTTGTAAAGCAGTAGCAGCAGCAGCACCTCTCTCGGCTGGAATGTACAACAGTATGGATTGCACCAGTGTGTCTTGGTACTCCTGCATTTTACGGTCCCGGTTCACCGGTGTGATGAGGGTTTGTAAGTTGTCCCGGTAGCGAGGGTCTAGGAGGGTGTACACCCAATAATCTGACGTGCTGAGAATGTGGGCGATGCGGCGGTCGTTTCTCAGGCACTGAAGCATGAAATCAACCATGTGCTGCAGACTCCCAACTGGCCAACAAAGGCTGTCCTCTGGAAGAGGCGTCATCTCTGTCTCCTCTGCATCACCCCACCCTCGCTCTACATACTGAGTAGAGCGTTGTGTACCTCCCTCTGTAGGGATTTCTTCCTCATCCTCCTCACAAAGTGAGCCCTGCCCAGCCCTTTGTGAGGAACCACGTTGCGCTGACTGTCCTGAAGGTAATTGAATTTGTGACTCCTCATCCTCCACCTCTTTCAAAACCTCTTCCTTTAGTGCTTTCAGTGATTTCTGAAGCAGGCAGATAAGGGGTACAGTCATGCTGACTAGTGCATCATCTGCACTCGCCATCCGCGTTGAGACATCAAACGCATGCAAAACGTCGCAGATGTCGTTCATAGAGGCCCACTCAGTAGTGGTGAAGTGTGAACGGCGCAAATTGCGAGTTGATTGCGCCTGTTGCAGCTGATACTCCATTACTGCTGGCTGCTGCTCACACAACCGCTCCAACATATGTAACGTGGAATTCCACCTGGTGGGTACGTCACATATGATGCGATGTTCAGGAAGGCGAAATCTGACTTGCAGAGCTGCAATGCGCGATCTGGCCATGCTGGAACGTCGCAAGTGAGCGCACTCTAGGTGGACCTTGTGCAGCAGTGCATCAAGATCCGGATAGTCCCTCAAAAAACTCTGCACGACCAAGTTGAGCACATGTGCCAGACATGGTATGTGAGTGAGGTTGCCAAGGCCCAGAGCTGCCACCAGATTTCAGCCATTGTCACACACTACCAAGCCTGGCTGGAGATTAGCTGACAAAAACCACACATCGCTCTCCTGCTTGATGGCATCCCAGAGCTCCTGCGCTGTGTGGCTTCGATTCCCCATGGGAATTAATTTCAGTACGGCCTGTTGACGTTTGGCCACGGCTGTGCTCATATCGGTCGCAACAGGTAAGCGTTCACGGGTCCATGTGGAGGTATACCGTGACGGCTCGTGCAGCGATGATTCTGAGGAACTGGAGTAGGAATCAATGTGCACAGACTGGATTCCTGCAATCCTTGGAGTTGGCAGAACACGTACAGCGCCACTGGCAAGATCTGTACCCGGCTCCACAACATTGACCCAATGGGCAGTGAGGGAAAGGTATCGTCCCTGGCCATGGGTACTGGTCCACGCATCGGTGGTCAGGTGGACCCTGCTACTGACGGCGTTTAGTAGCGCATGTTTAATGTTTCCCTCGACATGTTTTTGCAGAGCAGGGACAGCTTGCCTGCTGAAATAAAATCGGCTTGGCACATTGTATTGTGGGACTGCCAATGCCATAAAGTTCCTGAAACTGTCAGTCTCCACCAGCCTGAATGACAGCATTTCAAGGACAGGAGTTTTGCAAGGCCAGCATTCAGAGCCTGTGCTACGTGGATGGTTTGCCGAGTATGGCCGTCTTTATCCATGACTGTGTTACCGATGGCTGTTTTTGTTCTGGGAGTGTGACGATGACTGTGAACTTGCTGCAGTGGGTGGAATAACAGTTTCTCTATGGACAACAGTGGACCGAGGTTCTTCCATGGGGATCCTGTGAGGAAGCCGAAACAGGTGTGTGAGAGCTGGAGGTAGAGGCTCGAACATGACCTAAAGATGTAGGTGCTGCTGTAGGTTGGCCTACATCTCCAGTGTGTCTTTGGAACTCAGCTACGTGCTTTGTCCGTACATGTGTCCACATATTTGTGGTATTCAGGTTCCTGATATTTTTACCTCTTTTAACTTTTTGCTTACACAGCTTGCATTGAACATAGCAAATATCATGTACAAGTCTGTCAAAAAAGGACCACGCAGTGCAAGTCATGGGAGCGCCAATTTTGACAGTTCTAAGAGAACTGCTCCCAACAGGTGCCAAACTGGAGGCTACAGGCAAGCGAGTCTGCAGCCTACCTCTCCCTCCTCTTTGTACCGTTGGGACAATCTCTTCCTCAGAGCTGCTCCCACCACCTTCCTGTTGCTCACGTCATGTTGGGTCTCGGACTTCATCATCTCCACTACCCTCTTCCAACACCTGCTGCTGTTGGATGGTCTGGGCAGCACCATGCTCCACAAAACCTGGCACCTGAGTCTCATCAACATCATAAGATGCGTTCTGCGGTGTGCTGTCCATCGGCACTGGCTCACCCGCCTCTTCAGATTGAGAGAGACACAGCTGTTGCGCATCACTGCATACTCCCTCTTCTTCAAATTGCAGAATGCTGCTTGCCTGTGCCCGTGTTTGCGAGCCAACAGATTCTGAGAACAGAAGCAGAGACTCAGCTGGCTCCTGTACAGAACTCTCTGACTGCCTTGGCAATTTGACAGGCGGTGAACAGACAGATGATTGCTCAACAGTGTTGTGTTCCTGAGAGGAGGTGGAAGGAATTGAAGTCGATGCATTGGCTGCCATCCAACCAACAACGGCTTCAATTTGTTCTTCCCGCAGCAGGGGGGCACGCCGAGCTCCTACCAAAGTGCGCATAAAGGAACGCTCACGGGATAAATGGTGGATGCTGTGTCACTGAGGGCGGCAGCAGACACAGAATCCCCACGTCCTCTCCCTGCTGAAACTCCACGGCCACGACCACGTGCCTTACTCACTGACTTCTTCATCTTGGTAGATTGATAAAGAAAGTCAGAAAAGTTATAAGGCCTAAGTGTGGTTATTACGCAGAGACTGAAGTGAACACTGAAACACAACTGTTCACAATCTGTGAAAGGCTACTCCTTTGTCTACTTCTATAGTGTTTGCAACCAATGTATTGGATACGGATGGAAGCGCGTCACACTAATAGTTAAATTGCATGGAGCTGCAAGAATTACACTGAAGGAAAAAAAAATAGTCTGTGAGTGACATGTGCAGATGCCTACAGACAGCGTTGCATGCAGAGCAAACTGCAGCGTCACCTGCACTCACACACACCTTGCAGAGCTGTTAAAACAACACTGCAGGCAAAAGGAAGCTTTACACAGCGGTTGGTGCTAGCCTGCCTACAGCACAGTACACTAAATCGCAATCTCTAACTGTCCCTCAGAGTCAGCACAGTAGCGTTCTGTCCCTTGCTGAATTCACAGCACAGTGACGCTAAAATGGCGGCGGCGCCTTTTATAGTGCATTCTGACATCATTTCAGTATCCAATCACAGCCATGCCATTAGTTAACATGACCGCAGCAGTACAGGATGTGCCCACACTTCTTAGGATTCCTCATTGGCTGACTAAAATCACATTGCCTCGCAAAGAATTATGGGAACTTCCGATTCCGGTATTCGATAAGACGAAAATATCGAAACAAATTATCGAAAGGCCGATAGAGCTAATATCGGCCGATAGCCGATATTTGCATTATCGTATCGCTCAACACTATTTACAACACTATATTTTGTAACCACTTTTTTGGGTGGTGTGTTGTTCCATTTCTTGTTGGCATGTGCATATATGCGTTTATATTTGCAGTGTCTCTTTATTTTTATTCTTGAAGTTAGGAAACATGTGTATCTTCGTACCGTGTTAGCCAGTAGATAGAAAAATATTTAGACTTGAGAGTCCGCAGTGGTTGATACCTTTTAATGGATAACTGAAAAGATGGTAACAAATTGCAAGCTTTCGAGGCTACTCAGGTCTCTTCATCAGGCAAAGACTAAAACAAAAAATGAAGCATCACATATTTCTATACACAACAGGACACAGGAATAGTGCAATAGGTAAGACAAGTAAGTGACGTGTAGCAGAACTGTCATTATGACAGAGGGATGAACATAAATATTGGAACAGTTCCTAGATAAGGATAGAAAGTTTTATTGCCCTCTGATTGGGGTCTGGTTTTGTGTTTTCATGCCCCTGGAAGGGCAGAGACGCAGATTCCTTAATTGATATAGAATGACATAAATCCGTGTGATCTATTCATTCCATCACTAACAGTGTCAAAGGTCATGATGAGCTTATATTCTGAAACCTTTGTATCTTTCTCATATTTGAAGTTATATTTTAATACCAGTAATTCCATATCCATCATGCTATGACCGGGCATACAAAAGTGTTTTGCCACAGGTAAATCCATTATTTTTTCTCTTATTGTGTGGCGCTGATAATTCATCCTTGTTCTCATTTTTTGGCCGGTCTCCCCTCACTTGTCCCTCCCTCACTTGTCTTACCTATTCCTGTGTCCTGTTGTGTGTAGAAATATGTGATTCTTCATTTTTTGTTTTAGTCTTAGCCTGATGAAGAGACCTGAGTAGTCTCGAAAGCTTGGAATTTGTTACCATATTTTCAGTTAGCCATTAAACGGTATCAACCACAGAGGACTCTCAAGTATAAATATTTTTCTATTCTTGGAATTGAAATTCATCATTTTATTGTCCTAGTAAAACTGCATTTATTCTTGTTTGAAGTACATACATTTGCAATGGCCACGTAACAAGGCAATAACTCAATATTTTATGCCTACACCCTCCTTGACCCTGGGCTTCAACACCGCCAGTTGCTGCTCAGAAGTGTTAGATGCACAGATGAAAACAATCGCTGATGTGTTTGTGGGGTTCAGTAACGCCTGCTGTTCCCCTGCTGTGTGTCTGGCAAAAATTACTGCTGCTAACTACAACTTCAACTTCAAACATCTCATACCAGGCCTCTGCCTACACCCTCCTTGACCCTGGGCTTCAACACCGCCAGTTGCTGCTCAGAAGTGTTAGATGCACAGATGAAAACAATCGCTGATGTGTTTGTGGGGTTCAGTAACACCTGCTGTTCCCCTGCTGTGTGTCTGGCAAAAATTACTGCTGCTAACTACAACTTCAACTTCAAACATCTCATACTAGGCCTCTGCCTACACCCTCCTTGACTCTGGGCTTCAACACCGCCAGTTGCTGCTCAGAAGTGTTAGATGCACAGATGAAAACAATCGCTGATGTGTTTGTGGGGTTCAGTAACGCCTGCTGTTCCCCTGCTGTGTGTCCGGCAAAAATTACTGCTAGCTACCTAATCATGGTGAAAAAAACATGACATGTCAAAGTGTCTAGTGCTCCACATAGATATGAGGCTACACCCTGATTTCTAAGCTGTAAACATTTGAAACGTCAACTTTAAAACCATAAAATGATTAGTCTTTGTCACAAATCTGTAACAAAATAATTGTGATTGTGACATATTATTACAGATATGCACATGTCGAAAACAAATGCAAACACAAAAGCCTACTTATGCTATAGGATACTGATGGTCAACCTTGTCACTCCATAGCTTAGACAAATCCAACTCACATCATGACTCAAATGCTGCAATGTTGGAAGTGCATAATGTGGGTTGAACTTTGACAACTGCTGCAGTGCGAAGGTTATACTTCAGTGTTCTTGCCTTTTAAATAAAAGCATACAAGTAAATATAATAATCCAATGTTGATTAAGGGACGTGATGTACACCTGTAATATTGTGCAAACAATGCATGTAGGAATAGTCCTCTTCAACATTACTTATATTTGTGTCATTTTAAAAAATACATATTTAATTAGAAAGTTAACAGCCCATATCATAAAGGTCCTTCATGTAAACATGATAATCGCTAACAAAAATCATGCATTACCTTGGTAAAGTCAATAGTGCATAGTCACAATAGCAAAATATATACCTGTAAGTGGTGCTGAAAGAACGACAACTGATAGAATAGGTGAATGATATCTATTTATCAGACTGAATAGCGACACCTGTACAATGTCGATATAATACTGTACCTTAACAAAACAGCTGTGTCACACCTCACACTCGTTTTTCTTGTAGCTTGTTATGTAATAGGGCACATGCGTGTACGTTTCATCATAGGTGCATGTTTACTGAGTAAAGCAGTCATGACAACGCCTTTGTGTTGTCGGTACGCTTGCGATGATGAACGATGCACACCGTGAATGTTAGTCTGCGTCATAAGACGTACAGACGCTCCAATACCCAACGCGTCACAGCAGGAAGCCAGTCTGTGCGTCCAAACAAAGGCGCAACCATACATGCACGTAACCTTTTATAAAGCTATATAAAAAAAAGGATGTAGTAGTAACGCACACTTTATGTAATACTATTGTAGGAACTCGAGGATTCTGATAGCGTGGGGCAATGAACAATCAGAGACGGGTTTCTTTGAATGCAAATAATGTATTTGTGAAACAGCAAAACACCCAAAAACAATATTCAAACAACCCGTAGTGACATGCAATGAGTCCATATATATATACACAAGTCCAGTTATATGAATCCGGATATATAAGTCCTTGAACCTCTATAGCGAGGGTGGTAAAGTTCTTACGACGGAGTCCTCACACAAATGTGACCACAAGGTAAGTCTGATGCACAGGTAACGTGGCTGGATTTACACACTGCTGGTGTGTGAAGAGTCAGATCCAGGTATGCAGAAAACACAGGGAGGTCCAGGAACAAGTTAATCTCAGTTGTGGCTTAATTCAGTGAAGTCCAACAACAAGTTCATATGTCAGTAAGGTTCCAGTAACAGTTCCAACAGCTCTCACCAGAGGTAATGCACGAAGGGTTAAACAGCAACAGTTCAGAAACACAGTTCTTATCAGATGGAGTGAACCAAGGGTTAAATTCCCAAGTCAACAGTTTAGTGATAACACAGTATGTGCAACTTACATATGCAGAGAATGTCCAGAGCCATGGGTAGAAACTGCTGTGGCTGAGAAACACCTGAAGATAAGGTTATGCACTTTCCTGGTAAATACACAAAAGATCTGTGAGGAACAAAGCAGCTGGGTTGCAGGGAACAGAAGCAGAATATTCCAGCAGTGAAGCCAGCACCTGAGCCGGGTTTTAAACAAACGAACAGGAAGTAGGGCACACAAAACAGCAAACTCCATTTTAACAAAGGGCAAAATCATTGACAAAGTTACCTAGAAAACCCGGAATACTGACATTACTCCCCCCCTAAAGACGGCCTCCGGACGGTCCTGGACCAGGCCTGTCCGGGTATCTCCGATGAAACTGAGCAATCTTCAGAGGCGCATTGATGTTACTTACTGGTTCCCAAGAATCATTTTCAGGAGAGTAACCTTGCCATCTAACTAGATATTGAAGCCGGTTTCTATGAAGTCTTGAATTAACAATATCCTGTACCACGAATTGTTCTTCGCCATCAACCAACACTGGTGGAGGGGGAGGTACGATACGTCCCTGAAACGTGTTAGGAGAGACTGGTTTTAATAAGGAAACATGAAATACTGGGTGTACCTTTAAAGTCCGTGGTAGCTTCAACCGACAGGCAACAGAGCTCACAATCCCAGTGATCTTGAATGGACCGATGAATTTCTGTCCCAGTTTCTGCGAAGGAACACCCAATTTTAGATTCTTGGTGGACAACCAAACTGAGTCTCCTACCTTATACATAGGTGCTGGTTTCCGGAATCTATCGGCCGACTTTTTGTAACGCTCCTGTGCTGTGGTCAGGGAGTCCTTCAAAACTTCAAGATTACGTTGCAACGCCGTCACTCTGTCTTCAACCGCTGGTACCGAAATCGTAACCGGAGACCTAGGCAAAATACTTGGATGATAACCCAGGTTGGCAAAAAAAGGCGTTACCTTCGTGGAACTGCTTTGGGAGTTGTTGTACGAAAATTCCGCTAGAGGAAGTAGCTTCAGCCAATCGTCCTGCAACTGACTGACGTAACAGCGTAGATATTGCTCCAAGGTTTGATTTGTCCGTTCGGTCTGCCCGTTGGTCTGAGGATGGTATGCAGAAGACAAGCAAACATTAATGTGGAGCGCAGAACAAAATCCTTTCCAAAATCTAGAGGTAAATTGTATTCCCCGGTCAGAAATGATGTCATCTGGTACCCCATGCAGCCGGAAAATGTTCTGGATAACTAGATCTACTGTCTCTGTAGCTGAGGGAAGACCAGCACACGGAATGAAATGAGCAGCTTTCGTTAAACGATCTACTACCACCAAAATAGTATTTTTACCACCAGAGGTGGGTAACTCCACAATAAAGTCCATCGAAATAGACCCTCAAGGGCGAGACGGTACAGGTAGCGGTTTAAGAAGACCAGTAGGTGAAACGCGAGGAACCTTGTACCGGGCACAAACTTCACAAGAGCGGACATAGTCATTCACATCCTTCAAGCAGGTAGGCCACCAAAAAAAACGAGTTAACAATTCCTGCGTCTTCTGTACCCCCCTATGACCAGCCAATTTAGAGTCGTGGACCAATTTGAGAACTCGAAGTCTTACAGCCTCTGGGACATAAATACATCGATCTCTAAGCCCACACCCATTCCGAAGGACAAGATTCACATTGTCAGGTGGAGCTGCAAGAAATACGTCACCGTCATAGGCCAGCTTGATCTCCTGCCACAAGTCCCGGTTCCGGAGCACTCCAACGAAATTGGCCTCCGACAAGATGGTCTTCGACGGGGTCCCAGGCACGGAATCCACGGTATGGATTCGGGATAATGCGTCAGCTTTCCCATTACGTGAACCTGGGCGGTACGAAATAATAAAATTAAACTGGTTCAAGAACAAACTCCACCTAGCTTGTCGAGGAGAAAGACACCTGGCAGACTTAAGGAATTCCAAATTGCGATGATCCGTGAGTACTACTACCTGCTGAGTTGCCCCCTGCAAATGGTGTCTCCATTCCTTAAAGGCAGAAATAATTGCCAAAAGTTCCTTATCTGCCACATCATAGTTCAGTTCTGCAGAAGATAACCTACGAGAGAAGAAGGCACACGGGTGCAGCAAACCTTTGTCTCCGGGACGTTGTGAGAGGATAGCTCCCAATGCACAGTCAGACGCGTCCACCTCCACGATAAAAGGCTGTGCAGGATCCGGATGCATCAATATTGGAGCCGTGGTAAAACAACCCTTCAGGCGATCAAAGGCTTCCTGAGCTTGCGAAGACCATTCAAACTTCTTCCCCTTCTTGGTGAGGAGAGTGATGGGACGGACAATTTCTGAAAAATTTCGGATAAACCGTCTATAAAAGTTAGCAAAGCCAATGAATCGTTGTACCTCCTTAATGTTTCCTGGTACCGGCCAGTCCAAGATTGCCTGGATCTTGCTGGACTCCATATTCAATCCCTGAGGCGAGATAACATAGCCCAAAAATTGAATTTCAGAACAATGGAACTCACACTTTTCGAGTTTGATGTACAAATGATTATCTCTCAAACGTCTAAGTACGGTCTTGACATGTTCCTGATGTTCCTGTAAGGAGTCAGAAAAGATTAAGATGTCATCAAGGTAAATTACCACATATTGGTCCAATAAATCCCTGAAAATGTCGTTGGCTAAATGTTGAAAAGCAGCAGGAGCGTTACAGAGTCCGAATGGCATCACCAAATATTCAAAATGTCCATACCGGCATCTAAAAGCTGTCTTCCATTCGTCTCCGGGCCGTATACGGAGTAAATTATATGCCCCACGAAGATCTAATTTGGTAAATACTTTGGCCTGGCGAACTCTTTCCAACAATTCTGGAATTAGGGGCAACGGGTACCTGTTACGAATGGTTACCTTATTTAACTCCCGGTAGTCAATGCAGGGTCTTAGAGTACCATCCTTCTTCTTTACAAAGAATATTGGAGCTCCCGCTGGTGAAGAAGATGGTCGGATAAACCCCTTGGCTAAATTCTCATCTATATACTCTCGTAAAGATTTTAATTCCGGAGCCGCCAACGGGTAAACATGGCCGAAAGGAATCGCTGCTCCAGGAAGCAATTCTATGGGGCAGTCATACAGTCTATGTGGGGGAAGTTGATCTGCCTTCCTTTTATCACAAATGTCTGAGAATTCCTGATAAATCAGAGGGAGAGTAGGTACCTGTATCACCTCTTCCAAGTTCTGGGTAACTGGAGCCGCCACAGTTGGACTGATGGTAGAACTGCACTTCGGGAGAAAGGTTATCTCCTTGGTTTCCCAATTGATGATTGGATTTTGTGACCGTAACCAGGGAATTCCTAAAATTACAGGAAAATGAGGAGAAGATATTAACATGAATGAAAGTGTTTCTTGATGGTCTGGTTCCATCTTACACTCCAGAGGCACTGTCTCCCGATCTACTGGTCCAGAAACTAATGGGGAACCATCCACCGTTTCCATAGTGATTGGTGAAGCTCTTAGTTGTGTCTTTATACCATGTTCCTCTGCAAAAGAAGAATCCATGAAATTCCCACCTGCTCCAGAGTCTATCATGGCAGAACTTGATATCCACTGTTCCTCCCACTGAATCTGTATAGGAAGAGAACAATGTGAATATTTCTCCCCTTGATCTTTAGGGGAAGTCGGCATCAGTATTGGGGGAAAAACCGCATCTAGATGTAGACTGGTTTCCGAAACTTCAGACTCAGCGTCTGTGTTATCATAATCCCCTACTACCGCCAACACCTTGTTGGGTCGCCTAGGACATTTAGGACAATTGATGAGGAAATGGTCCGATTGACCACAATAGAAACATAAGCGCTCACGGAGACGGTGTTCGCGGCGTTCATTATTCTCACGTCTCTGCAGTGAGTCCACCTGCATAGGCACCTCCTCAGCCTCTCGCGGGTTTTTGCCTGTGGTTTCCCTGGACGGAAGAGAGTAATTAGTAATGCGATTTACAGCGGCCCATTTTTCTTGTCTGCGTTCAGTTAAACGGATATCAATACGTACACAGTGCTGTATAAACAATTCAAACTCCTGTGGAGACTCTGAACGAGCTAGCTCATCCTTGATTGCATTTGACAAACCTTTTCTAAAGATTGGTAATAAAGCATTGTTTTCCCACTGGGTGTCCACCACTAACCTTTTAAATTCAGTAACATATTCTATGACTGACCGTTTCCCCTGGCGTAAGGAAAGCAAGGCAGATTCAGCGGTAGCACGGCGGTTGGGATCGTCGAACATTTGCGCCATGGCTGCCAGAAAATTGTCCAAATTATTTAGACGGGTATCATGACTTTCAACCATAGGATTTGCCCAAGCCAGTGCACGTGATGTTAACAACATAATAATACATAGAACCTTAGATCTATCAGACCGGTAGTAGGAGGCATGTACATCAAAAAATAATATACATTGATTAACAAACCCACGGAATTGACTTCGGTCACCATTAAAACGGAATGGAGGCAATTTGGGCATACTGATGGATGGGGTAGGCTCAGTAGGTAAGGCCTCCAGGACTCCTAACCTAGAACGTAGATCTTGGAGAGCCTGACCAAACCCCTGTGCATTGTGGTTAACCCGAGACTCCAAGTCTCTAATCTGATTGTGTGCAGCCGCCACCTCCTGCTGCAAGGAGTTAACTATGGTGAACAATTTGTCTGCCCGTGTCTCCGTCATTGCCCCAGCAGAATCCTCTTTTTTAGGCTGGAATATCCTGTAATACTATTGTAGGAACTCGAGGATTCTGATAGCGTGGGGCAATGAACAATCAGAGACGGGTTTCTTTGAATGCAAATAATGTATTTGTGAAACAGCAAAACACCCAAAAACAATATTCAAACAACCCGTAGTGACATGCAATGAGTCCATATATATATACACAAGTCCAGTTATATGAATCCGGATATATAAGTCTTTGAACCTCTATAGCGAGGGTGGTAAAGTTCTTACGACGGAGTCCTCACACAAATGTGACCACAAGGTAAGTCTGATGCACAGGTAACGTGGCTGGATTTACACACTGCTGGTGTGTGAAGAGTCAGATCCAGGTATGCAGAAAACACAGGGAGGTCCAGGAACAAGTTAATCTCAGTTGTGGCTTAATTCAGTGAAGTCCAACAACAAGTTCATATGTCAGTAAGGTTCCAGTAACAGTTCCAACAGCTCTCACCAGAGGTAATGCACAAAGGGTTAAACAGCAACAGTTCAGAAACACAGTTCTTATCAGATGGAGTGAACCAAGGGTTAAATTCCCAAGTCAACAGTTTAGTGATAACACAGTATGTGCAACTTACATATGCAGAGAATGTCCAGAGCCATGGGTAGAAACTGCTGTGGCTGAGAAACACCTGAAGATAAGGTTATGCACTTTCCTGGTAAATACACAAAAGATCTGTGAGGAACAAAGCAGCTGGGTTGCAGGGAAACGGAAGCAGAATATTCCAGCAGTGAAGCCAGCACCTGAGCCGGGTTTTAAACAAACGAACAGGAAGTAGGGCACAGAAAACAGCAAACTCCATTTTAACAAAGGGCAAAATCATTGACAAAGTTACCTAGAAAACCCGGAATACTGACACTTTATTGAGGTACAGTATTACATCGCCATTCACCATCTGAATGTCACGCTGTCTAATGATATGTATACAATGTCAGTAAACTATTAATACAGGAACCACACTCTATACAACAACTAGTATAGCAACATCAGCATGTAAGTATAGAATAGATTTACCTGACACGATATCTGCTGAACTCAGGGTTAATCTTGAGGACTTGATGAGCTGAAACAGGAAAGAGGTGGACCGGGATCTAACCTGACCCTAAACTGGGGTCCTAACTAATCCCTCACCTTGGAGGTACTGATAATGGTTCAGAGGTCCAAGTCTCCAACCTAACCCTGTCTCCTATCAGACCCTGAACCCTGTAATCAGTCCTAAGAAGGATCCTGACTACCACCAAAGGGATATGGGCTGATCTTAGCTAAATACACAGATTAGACATATAAGACAGACAGGATAACACTCGCTTGCATACACACTCAAACACCAAAGGAACATAAATGGTCTGGGAAATAAACTCTAACCAAGTTGAGCTTAGAACAACTAAGGAGCTCACAACTAAAGTCTATACAGATTCATTCCTATCTGTGGTCTGCATGAAGGTTTTACTGGCAACTCCCCAAGCAGACAACCAGGAATTTAAAGGAAACCAATCAACAAATAATCAATTGCAGCCGGGAGAAACTGCACCCGGTCCCAGCACCGAGCACAGACAGAATTAACTCCCTAGCTGCCAAACACAAAGAAACAGCAGCTCAGCTGTGAGAAGTCAAAATGTGCAACCGCGACGATCTTCGTGGCAATGCACACATGACACTATGGCTATGCAGTCTCATCTATATATACCTTATCTATCCGTTGTCATGCTTGCAAGTCCACAGTCAGGCATAAATATCTGTTTTCACTCTGCACTATGCACTTTTTAAATTTTTTGTTTGTTAATATAAATGATTGGCACATATTATCAGTATTACATGATGGAAATTTTAGATATTTTTAAAAAAATTTTAGTGATATTATTCACCAAATGTAAAGTTTTATGAATGTCAAAGATAACTTGTAATGCTGATTATGTTTTTAAGTCAGCCATTCATTGTCTACACAATAAAAATGGTGTACATACTGTTACTTAGCCATCATTAATGGATTCTGATATGTACTTGTATGCTTTTATTTTAAACCGTATAGCAGATTATTTAACCTATTTTAATTGTGGTTTGCATTGCTTTTCAACATGTTAATGTATGCGTTTATGTTTGTAAATTATTAATTTACATATATTTTTTTAAGTAAAATCATCATCTTATGGTACTAAAGGTTATATTTCTCTTGTTTGGAGTATAGACATTTTTAATTGACACGTAACAAGGAAAATACTTGATATAGTATTTAAACATCCTCCTTGACCCTGGGCTCCAACACCGTCAGTTGTTGCTCGGAAGTGCTGTTAGCACAGTCAACACTTGCTCCTGTGTTACTGGGGTTCAGTAATGTCAGCTGTTCCCCTGCTGTGTGAACGGCAAAAAGTCCTGCTGCCTCCACCATGTTCTCTTCTCATCCCTGGGCTACAACACCGCCAGTTGTTGCTCGGAAGTGCTGTTAGCACAGTCAACACTTGCTCCTGTGTTACTGGGGTTCAGTAATGTCAGCTGTTCCCCTGCTGTGTGAACGGCAAAAAGTCCTGCTGCCTCCACCATGTTCTCTTCTCATCCCTGGGCTACAACACCGCCAGTTGTTGCTCGGAAGTGCTGTTAGCACAGTCAACACTTGCTCCTGTGTTACTGGGGTTCAGTAATGTCAGCTGTTCCCCTGCTGTGTGAACGGCAAAAAGTCCTGCTGCCTCCACCATGTTCTCTTCTCATCCCTGGGCTTCAACACCACCAGTTGTTGCTCGGAAGTGCTGTTAGCACAGTCAACACTTGCTCCTGTGTTACTGGGGTTCAGTAATGTCAGCTGTTCCCCTGCTGTGTGAACGGCAAAAAGTCCTGCTGCCTCCACCATGTTCTCTTCTCATCCCTGGGCTTCAACACCGCCAGTTGTTGCTCGGAAGTGCTGTTAGCACAGTCAACACTTGCTCCTGTGTTACTGGGGTTCAGTAATGTCAGCTGTTCCCCTGCTGTGTGAACGGCAAAAAGTCCTGCTGCCTCCACCATGTTCTCTTCTCATCCCTGGGCTCCAACACCGCCAGTTGTTGCTCGGAAGTGCTGTTAGCACAGTCAACACTTGCTCCTGTGTTACTGGGGTTCAGTAATGTCAGCTGTTCCCCTGCTGTGTGAACGGCAAAAAGTCCTGCTGCCTCCACCATGTTCTCTTCTCATCCCTGGGCTTCAACACCGCCAGTTGTTGCTCGGAAGTGCTGTTAGCACAGTCAACACTTGCTCCTGTGTTACTGGGGTTCAGTAATGTCAGCTGTTCCCCTACTGTGTGAACGGCAAAAAGTCCTGCTGCCTCCACCATGTTCTCTTCTCATCCCTGGGCTTCAACACCGCCAGTTGTTGCTCGGAAGTGCTGTTAGCACAGTCAACACTTGCTCCTGTGTTACTGGGGTTCAGTAATGTCAGCTGTTCCCCTGCTGTGTGAACGGCAAAAAGTCCTGCTGCCTCCACCATGTTCTCTTCTCATCCCTGGGCTCCAACACCGCCAGTTGTTGCTCGGAAGTGCTGTTAGCACAGTCAACACTTGCTCCTGTGTTACTGGGGTTCAGTAATGTCAGCTGTTCCCCTGCTGTGTGAACGGCAAAAAGTCCTGCTGCCTCCACCATGTTCTCTTCTCATCCCTGGACTACAACACCGCCAGTTGTTACTCGGAAGTGCTGTTAGCACAGTCAACACTTGCTCCTGTGTTACTGGGGTTCAGTAATGTCAGCTGTTCCCCTGCTGTGTGAATGGCAAAAAGTCCTGCTGCCTCCACCATGTTCTCTTCTCATCCCTGGGCTCCAACACCGCCAGTTGTTGCTCGGAAGTGCTGTTAGCACAGTCAACACTTGCTCCTGTGTTACTGGGGTTCAGTAATGTCAGCTGTTCCCCTGCTGTGTGAACGGCAAAAAGTCATGCTGCCTCCACCCTGTTGTCTTCTCATCCCTGGGCTTCAACACCGCCAGTTGTTGCTCGGAAGTGTCATTGGCACGGGTACTCACTCCTGCCCAGACTGGTTACAGCACGCCATCTGTTTCCTGTCAGTGTAAACGTCACTTAGCCTCCAATAAGTTGTCCTGTCGTGTTGCGGTCGGGTTAGCCGACTCTATGGTGCTTGGAGTTTAGGTGCTTCCTATGTGTGCTGTGGGATATGCAAATAAAGGCTGTTTCCGTTGTGACAATAGGACAATCACCCACTGTAGTACTGTGGGATTCGGTAACTGCGGCCGGCTCGCGGCCTGTCAACTTAAATTTCCATGGGTGCCTTCTGCTACCCGTCCGGGTTCCAGTACCGTCAGCTGGTTCTCCGCAGTGCCTTTGGCCTAGGTGCCTCCATCTCGGTATCCGAGTTCCAGCAACGTCTGCTGGTCCTTGGTAGTGCTTGGAGCACAGGTACCTCCTGCTTAGTAACCGTGTCCCAGTAACGTCAGCTGGTCCTCGGTTGTGCCATTGGTTCTTTTCCTTCTGCTGCCCCTCCGGGTTCCAGCACAGTCAGCTGGTCCTCGTTACTTGCATTGGCTCTTGTACCTTCTGCTACCCGTCCGGGTTCCAGTACCGTCAGCTGGTTCTCCGCAGTGCCTTTGGCCTAGGTGCCTCCATCTCGGTATCCGAGTTCCAGCAACGTCTGCTGGTCCTTGGTAGTGCTTTGGAGCACAGGTACCTCCTGCTTAGTAACCGTGTCCCAGTAACGTCAGCTGGTCCTCGGTTGTGCCATTGGCTCTTTTCCTTCTGCTGCCCCTCCGGGTTCCAGCACAGTCAGCTGGTCCTCGTTACTTGCATTGGCTCTTGTACCTTCTGCTACCCGTCCGAGTTCCAGTACCGTCAGCTGGTTCTCCGCAGTGCCTTTGGCCTAGGTGCCTCCATCTCGGTATCCGAGTTCCAGCAACGTCTGCTGGTCCTTGGTAGTGCTTTGGAGCACAGGTACCTCCTGCTTAGTAACCGTGTCCCAGTAACGTCAGCTGGTCCTCGGTTGTGCCATTGGCTCTTTTCCTTCTGCTGCCCCTCCGGGTTCCAGCACAGTCAGCTGGTCCTCGTTACTTGCATTGGCTCTTGTACCTTCTGCTACCCGTCCGGGTTCCAGTACCGTCAGCTGGTTCTCCGCAGTGCCTTTGGCCTAGGTGCCTCCATCTCGGTATCCGAGTTCCAGCAACGTCTGCTGGTCCTTGGTAGTGCTTTGGAGCACAGGTACCTCCTGCTTAGTAACCGTGTCCCAGTAACGTCAGCTGGTCCTCGGTTGTGCCATTGGCTCTTTTCCTTCTGCTGCCCCTCCGGGTTCCAGCACAGTCAGCTGGTCCTCGTTACTTGCATTGGCTCTTGTACCTTCTGCTACATTTACAAATTGAAGATTTTTTCAATGCTTTTTTGGGTAATCACTCTGGATCTCCAACAATGAAGACGACGACCCTGATGACCACCCCGAAGAAGATGACGACCACAAGGACGACGAGCATCAAGCCAACCAGCCTAAACACCATCACAAAGAAGAAATAAAAGATTACCAAACAGGACTAAGAAGGTTAAGACAAACTACAAGATACAGAACAAGAGACTTAAGAACAATAAGCAGAAGATCAAAAAGCAGAAGAACATGAAGTATAAGACCAAAATGAAGAGCAAAATATATGCTCTAAATTATAAGCAGAAGAAGACTAAGCAGTGTATGGGGGTGAGTCCGTTCCTCCTCGTGGTGCCCCTGGAAAATGCCTGCTGCTGCAGGCTAAACTGAACACGGACAGATACTGTTGTAATTTAAATCTTTTGTGACAGCAAGAACGGAAGGATGAAAAATTCATACTTTGACAGATTACAAGTACAGGATTCTCTGTCACAAATAAGAATATGATGAAGAAGATGAAGTACAATATGAATAAGAATAATAGTTTAATAAGAAGAATATGAGTAATGTTAACAAAAAGATGAATAGCAAGAAGTTTAAGAAGAAGATAAAGAAGGTGAAGATGAAGAATAATTTGATGAAAAAGATGATGCTGCTGAAGATTATGAAGGAGAAAGTGTGTCAAAAGGTAAAAAGGTGAAGAGCATGGAAGTTGTGAAATATATATATTTGCCAAAATAGAAAAAACGTTAACAACATTGTCAATTTCTTCGTCAATCCGAACATCTTTAAAAAAAAAAAATATTTATGCTATTCCATTTGATTGGGTTAAACATCTATGCCTTTAATGTCTCCTCAACCTTCCCCAATACATTCTACATTACTCTTTGTTGTTTTCCTTCATGTACAATTAACCAACAAGGCAAGAATGGGTTTTTTTTTTAATTCCGATATTTTGTTCCCATAGACTTACATTGGATTTCCGGTATCGGTATCGGGTATCGCCGATATTTTTTGGGTATCGGCGATACCATTCCGATTCCGATACTTTTGGATATCGGAAAGTATCGCTCAACTCTAGTTATGAGTTGTCTTTTGCTTGCTTTTTTGTTCCGCCCTTTATTCTTTGTTTTTCTTTTTCCAGTTGGATAATTGAGATTCTGATATAAGCCCATATATACCGGGAAGTAGATCAGGGTCTGTGATTTACTTATATTTTTAATAACAATTTCATTCACGATTATTCACTTAATTTATTGTTCATTACATTTTCTTAATAAAATCACAGATTTCTCTTTTTTACACATCCTAATACTGATTATTTATATTTCTATATTGTAAAGGAAACATTTTTATAAGTGTATACACTTCACAACAAACACTTCTCCATATATTTTATCATATTTTTTCTCACATTATCCATCACTGCTTTTTAAGCTGCTTTTACCTTTATAACTGTAACATATCACTTTTTATTCTGCTTTTCTCACCAGTTGCACTTTCACTGGTCACTTGGTGGTGTCACATTTGGCACTTGTTACATGCATTGTTTTGTTTCCGGACCCCCTCACTATCACTTTACCTGACTGATCACTACCAGATGAACCTCCTGCTTCACTGGGGATGCTGAATGCTCGCAGGCTGTGGGCCCGTCCGGTCTCCATGGCAACGAGTCCATCCAGCTTCATTCCGGTCACTCCCCCTTGGTGACGCCATCCAATCGGAGGTGCCCAGAGGAGGAGTTACCCGGAATGACGTGTGACGCTGTTTCCTGGATCCCGCACGTGACACCACCCGGGGGCGTCACATGCATTCACCACGTGGGGTATACTCGCTCCCTGTGACCTCTGATTGGCATTTGCCCCAGGTCGTTTGGTTTACACCAATAAGCCATCAGGGGTATGTCCCAACCACTATTAGGTGTCAGCCAATAACATGAGCCTGGATAAGAAAGGGCTGGTATAAACAGTAACCCCAATGTGATTGGCTTACATTGGCGGACTCAATCATGTGTTCCATAGATGTGACCGGGGAACAGCCTGTTATGATTTGGTAGATGAGGAGAGCAGGCAAAAAAGGCAATACACCAGAGAGGTTGGAATCTATGGGATTGCAGTACCCTGACTAACCACCACAACTAAAGGCAGCCGTGGAGCGTACCTACGTTGGTCCTAGACGCCTCGTCACAGCCTGAGAAGCTAACTACACCTAAAGATAGAAAGAGGAAAACTATCTGCCCCGGAGCAGATCCCCAAAGAACATAGAAAGCCCCCAAACATGTAATGGCGGTTAGACAAGAAGAAATACTGACACAGACAGAAAATAGTATGAGCAAACGTTGGGGCCCAAACTTCCTAAATAGAAAAGGATAGGAAGGGCACTTACTGCAATCCCAAAAAACCCTGAAAAGTACCAACTCTACTAATTACAAAAACACCTGAGATCACACGACCTCTACCACCTAAATTAGTTCTCTGGTGTAACAAAAACTAAACAGCAGCCACTGAAAAAACTGGAAAAGGCAAATGAACAAACAACAGTGGCTGAACTAAACTGAGAGGAGCACAAGCCCCCAAAGGGGACCCGGCAGACCCCCACAGAAGTGCAGGACAAAATGCAAAAAGCAAGCACAAAAAACTAAAAGAAGAAAATGTCTTATCTGTTAGCAGAAGATGCAGGCATGAAACAGCAAGCTACAAAGTGAACAGGAATCAAAGATGAGACCAGAACAATTGATCACCGGCAACCCTGATGGGAGGGAGCCTCCCTTATATAAGACCAGTCAGTAACACCTGATCTCCAATCTTCACAATCTTCATTGGATAGTTCAGTACTGTTTGTAAACACCAGAGGGAGCTTCTGCTCAGAATTCATTTCTAGCACATTCACAACAGTACCCCCCCTTGAGGAGGGGTCACCGAACCCTCATTTGAGCAACCAGGTCGGTCAGGATGAGCTCTGTGATATGCACGGATCAGTCTCCTAGCATGGATGTCCGAAGCAAACACCCAAGAATTGTCCTCCTGACCATAACCTCTCCACTTAACCAAATACTGGAGTTTCCGTCTAAAAAAACGAGAATTCAATATTTTCTCAACCACATACTCCAGATTGCCCTCAACCAAAACAGGGTCAGGAGGCACAGCCATAGGAACCACTGGCTCGACAAACCTCTTCAATAAGGACTTGTGTAACACGTTATGGATCTTAAATGTCCCTGGAAGAAGCAAACGAAAGGAAACAGGATTAAGAATTTCCATGATCTTATAAGGTCCAATGAACCTAGGCTTAAACTTAGGAGATGCAACTCTCATAGGGATATTTCTTGAGGACAACCAGACCAAGTCCCCCACTTTAAACCGAGGACCATCAGTCCTATGCCGGTTGGCAAACCGCTGGGCCCTCTCCTGAGAGAGGGACAACCTATCCACTACCTGGTCCCAAATCTGCTGCATACGCTCCACAACAGAGTCAACACCTGGACAGACAGAAGCCTCCGTCTGCCCTGAAAAGAAAATCGAGGGTGAAACCCAAAATTGCAGAAAAATGGAGACATCAAAGTGGCAGAGCTAGCCCTATTATTAAGAGCAAACTCAGCGAAAGGCAAAAAAAAGCCCCAGTCATCCTGATCAGCAGACACAAAGCATCTTGGATAAGTCTCCAATGTCTGGTTTGTTCTCTCAGTTTGTCCATTGGTCTGAGGATGAAAAGCCGAGGAGAAAGACAATAGAACACCAAGTTTAGAACAAAAAGTCCTCCAAAATCTGGAAACAAACTGGACTCCTTTGTCAGACACAATGTTCTCAGGAATGCCGTGTAACCGAACCACGTGCTGAAGGAACAAAGGCACCAATTCTTAGGTAATGGCACAAGATGTATCATTTTGGAAAACCTATCACAAATCACCCAGATAACGGTCATTCTCTGAGAAACAGGGAGGTCGGAAATGAAATCCATAGAGATATGGGTCCATGCTCTCTTGGGCACAGGCAATGGCATCAACAAACCACTAGAGTGAGAGCAAGGCTTGGAGCGAGAGCAAGTCACGCAGGATTGCACAAATTCCCTGACATCACGAGACAAGGTAGGCCACCAAAAGGACCGACTAACCAAGTCTCTGGTACCAAAAATTCCGGGATGACAGGCCAACGCGGAACAATGAAGCTCAGACATCACACTCTTTTTCCACCGGTCTGGGACAAACAATTTCCCAATAGGGCAGCGCTCGGGTTTATCCTCCTGACACCCTTCCAGAGCCAGTCTCAAATTGGGCGAGATGGCGGAAAGAACTACACCCTCTTTCAAAATAACAGCAGGATCAGATAACTCAGGAAAGTCCGCAAGTAAACTCCTCAAGAGGGCATCCGCCTTAACATTCTTAGTGCCAGGAAGAAAGGAAACCACAAAATTAAAACGTGTGAAAAACAAGGCCCACCTGGCCTGTCTAGGATTAAGTCGCTTGGCAGATTCCAGATAAACCAGATTCTTATGGTCCGTGAGGACCACCACCTGATGTTTGGCTCCCTCCAGCCAATGTCTCCACTCTTCAAAAGCCCACTTCATGGCCAATAACTCCAGATTACCCACGTCATAATTACGTTCAGTTGGAGAAAATTTTCGAGAGAAAAAGGCACAAGGGTTACTTTTAGAGGTCTCTGGATCTCTTTGGGACAAAACGGCACCTGCCCCAATTTCAGAGGCATCAACCTCCACCTGAAATGGCAGAGAAACATCAGGCTGCCGTAGAACAGGAGCAGAAGTGAATCTCTGTTTAAGTTCCTGAAACGCAGAGACTGCCTCAGGAGGCCAATTCACCACATCAGAACCCTATTTGGTCAAATCAGTCAATGGTTTATCAATAACAGAGAAATTACCAATAA